>JAQBSW010014044.1:0-12468 GCA_029291075.1 Eudiplozoon nipponicum
ACTATAAACTAAGAATTGTAAAGTGTAGTAAAATAAATTCATCCAGTAGAAAATTTTTCGTCCTTATTGGGAACTCATCACGTACTGACCAGAGTTTGCTACGGACAATGCTCGAACCTGGGCACGTCTGCTTCGGAATCTAGTTCTCTAAACGCTGCGCCATAATGCCGCACACTAAACACAATTTTCATTCATATAATAACTAATTTAACTCATTTAGTCTTCTTTCTTTTTTAGGTGGAGCTTATTTGACATTCATTTGGACCCAAATTTCCATCTAACCTATTGAAATTTGTTATTATTTTAATACACACCACACTGCATAGAGAAGTGTTATTGAATTGAAAATTTATATAATTAAACGAATATTGGTTGCGCGGGTGGTGATAACAGTTATTATAATAAATTTTGCAAATTTGATATAAAAACTTGACCAATTAATTACAAACATTTGTCATTATAAACTAAGAGTTGTAAAGTGAGGAAAAGAAATTCATCCAGTAGACCTGTTTCGCCTTTTTTGGGAACGCATTACGTATTGTGCAGCAATTGCCTCTGACAGTGCTCGAACCTGGGCACGTCTGCTTCGGAATCTAGTTCTCTAACCAATAAGCTACCCTGTCGCACACTACACATTTTTTCAGTTATATAAGAATTAATGTAGCTCAGTTAGACTTTTGTCTCTTTTAGGTGAAGCTCACACGACATGCATTTAGATCCAAATTTCCAATCAGAAATTTCCAATCTGCCATTATTATAAAATAAATCACATTACACGGGAAAGTTTTATTGAAATAAACACACATTCACACACACACACACACACACATATATATATATATATATATATATATATATATATATATATAAGTTCCCAATAAGGACAAAATTGATTTCCTGGATGAATTTTCTTTTCTAAACTAAACAATTCTCAATTTCAACTGGCAAATTTATGTACTTAATGGGTCAGGTGTTCATATTAAGTTTGCAAACTTGATTATAGTAACGTCCATCACCGCCCGCACAACCGATGTTCGTTTAATCATATAACTGTTCTGTTCAATACCAATTTCCTATGTAGTGTGGTGTTTGTTAAAAAATGGCAGATTGGAGATTTTTAGTTACAACTTTGGTTCTAAATGTATGCCGTATGAGCTACATCTAAAAAAGGAAAGAGACAAACCGAGTTACATTAGTTAATATATAACTGAAAATTGTGAGTAGAGTGCGGAAGCTTGGCTCAGTGGTTAGAGAACTAGATACCATAGTGTACGTGCCCAGGTTCGAGCCTTGTCCGCGGCAAATTCTGGCCGGTGCGTGATGATTTCCTTAAAAGGACAAAACCGATCTACAGGATAAATTCCCTTATCTACACTATACAATTCTTAGTTTTTAGTGACAAATGTATGTACTTAATGGGTCAAGTGTATATATCAATTTCACAACCTTGTTTTTACTAATTGTTATCACCGCCCGGGAAACCAATGGTCGTTTATTTATGCCAATAGTTTCCTCCATTTATCATTTCATCTTCCCGACGTTTTTGGAAATTTTCAGTTCCTCTTAAGTAAGATTTTAGTTATAAGTTTTATCATATCACCCAACTTAATATTCCTTCTCTCTCTCCATATGTCATCTTAATATTCATATATCAAGGTCATTGAGCTTAATTCGATATTTCATATAGCATTTTAAAATAATTATTTAAACGTAATTATTACTGAAAATTGATCTAAAATTACTTCGATTAATAATGCCCTTTCCATATGCGAAAATAAAACAGAAATTTTATAAGATTCAAGAACCGCTTCTTCCCTAATTTCTTCTCAAGTATCTACAAATGAACATCTCTTTATATATAAATTGAAATTGAAAGGCAAAATAAGACATAAAAATCTAAACATGGAGAGAGAGAGAGAGTGAAATAAGGGAACAACAATCAGCTGTGTGCTTCACCTCCAGTTCAAGCTCCACGCTTGAAAATGCTTCTTCTGCTTGTATAAATCCGGCGCAATTTTTTATCCGTAAAGCTTCGTATGTGGCTAACTCCATTTTTTATTGCATTTAGTAATTATATTAAATGCTACGACTGGAGAACTTCCTCGTCTAGTCCGAAATACGTCTGTTTTTGTTTACTTAATCTCTTAATAATTGATTCAATTTATTGTCTAGTATAGTCATTAGATATTAAATCGTTAATTGCTTTATTATAATCGCTGTCCTTTGAATCTTGACTAACCAACCTTTCGATTCTTGAAAAGCAGCCACGAACTGTTGTGAAATTATATTGAAACGACACAAAGCTGCTGTAGTGCAAATAATGTGCAGACCAGGTTGGTTTATGATAGATGTTTCTATTTAATTGACCATTAATTTCTTTCTTTAATAGTACATCTAAGAAAGAAAGATAATCACCTTTCTCGTGCTCTGACGTGAAACCGATATTCTTATGTGCTTTGTTGAAATTTTGAAGCAATGTTCGTGATTGCGACCAGTTCTTAAGAAAAAGTAGAATATCATGCACGTACCGTATATATTGAGCACATTTACTTATGTCATTCGTTAATTGTGTTCTCTAGATGGCCTAGAAAAATCTCAGCCAACATTGGAGATAAATGGGTCCCCATAGCCACACCATCAGTTTGTTTATAAATGCTTCTATTAAAACGAAATTGTATGTCTTTCATGCATGATAAGATAACCTTTCGTAGAGTGTGACCTGGCACCGGCGATGTTAATATGTCGTGTTCTACCGCTTTGTCAATAATGCCAATGGTTTTATCAGATCGAACATTTGGAAACAATGCCATAACATCAAAAGATACCATAATCTGGTTTTCAAAATTTATATCTTGAATT
The DNA here is from genome assembly GCA_029291075.1 of Eudiplozoon nipponicum. Taxonomy (NCBI): domain Eukaryota; kingdom Metazoa; phylum Platyhelminthes; class Monogenea; order Mazocraeidea; family Diplozoidae; genus Eudiplozoon; species Eudiplozoon nipponicum. Next base: position 2,860 of record JAQBSW010014044.1, read on the forward strand.
TTGTTCACAAACTCAAACGAATCGGCAACCGAATAATTTCCTAGTAGTTTACGCAATGGTTATAGTATACAAACTAACAATTTAACCAATGCACGGAACTGAAAATTGACCATTGAAAAAATTCGCCTCATAGGAAAACCCATTGTGAGTTTTTGGTAATCCGTACATTGCTGGTGTAGATGATCCAACTTGCTTGAGCTTCTATGCAGTGACATCATCAATTAAAACCGGCATCTGTCAAGATCGTAATTTCATTTATTACTTTTCGCTCCACCTTGTCTATTTCATCTGGTTTATGTCTAGACGCGTGAATTTTGTTTTGACATCCAACGAGTTTTCCATCTTTTGTAATTAGTCAGATCTATCCATTGTAACGACGCTCTTGCCTTTATCAGCGCGTAGTATTTTGATGTCTGCATTTCTGCTGATATCTTTAAGCGCCTTTAAATATTGCTTTGTTAATGCATGGTCTTCTGCGCATTTGGACGATTTCAAATGTGAAGCTTGGTCAACAAATATAGTCTTGAACCAATTGTTATTATCCATACTGGTAGGTTCTAAGTCGTCTGTTTGTTCAAACAGCAATTCAAATGCTAATTCAAAAGCAACATCGCATTTATTAGACAGATGTATGCCATAACTTCTGCCCATCGATAGTGCCTCCATTGTTAGCTGTTCGATGGGTAATTTTGAAAAGTTAAGCACACGTTTATCAATATCAGTCGGTATTAAATAACACAAATATCATTTTCTAATTTCTCCAATATTCCTGTTTTGTGTTTTGTCATAACAGCTGGCAAAAACAGCAGAAATCCCATTCTTGCAAAAAGACTTATTTCATCCAATAAACAAGATATACACCCGATTCTTGCTCGTAACATTGCTTCATCTTCCTTTAACTGATCAATCTTCGAATACGCCAACCTTGTAAGATTTCTTCGGTTGACCTGTAGTTTGGACTTGCGTATACTGCGCGCCAAATCTCATAGAAACCTTAATTGCTTAATATACTGAAAATTGCGTTCTTTCCACAATAACGTTCTTTGCGCTCTACACTTTAACGTCACTAGTTCATCTAGTTTTCTGAAAGATTCTTTTAGAATGCGAGCCTTAGTAAAATTCGTAGTATTTTTCCATGGGAAAAGATAAAAATAAATTTTATCACATACATCTATATATTTCTATCTTGTTTTTACTTTCAATTTAAATATAGAGAGATGTTCATTTGTAGATACTTGAGAAGAAAATGAGAAAGAAGCGGTTCTTGTATCTGATAATTTTTTTTATTTTTGGCATATGGAAAGGATACAGCGAATTTTATTATGGCTCGCATTCCAAAAGAATATTTCGGTTGAATTATTCTCATCCCTGAACTCCCTATTATAGGGGTCAACTTTGAGGTTATGAGCGCTCCAATGGCTCAATTTATGACTGATGTAAACACAATAATAGCTCCACTCTGAAGTGTAAGAATTAAGATGGAGAAGAATCAGAAGAATGTTTGGAGGCAGAAGCCGAGCGTCTGAATTAAATAATAAATACAGAATTATTATTCAAATATATCTTACTAATGAAACGTGCATTACACAATTAAATTCCTGCAAATATTTTGATTAAAGATAAAATATGAGTGTCTACATTTTAAAGCTTCTGGTGATAGTTCGGAAAGCGCGGTTAAGATTTCGTTAGCACAGATTTTTACGTTAACTGTCGAGTTATGGTTAATGAGATCAAGGCTTGTTGAAACAATAATTTCGAACTGTGAGGAATCCTTATAAGTGACACAAATAAAATTTGTGATAATGTAACTTCCTCTCTGCACAATCGATTACACCCAATATGAAATTACAGAGCGGAATATAAAGTTTTAAGTAACGTTTGCATATCGGTATCACATTGTTGTTAAGTCTAATTATATAATTCTACATCATAAAAATACACGAAGAAAATCTCGCATTGTTGTTTCTTATAAAGACAATATATGAGTTAAAGTATCATCGCAAGATTTTATCTTATAGATTTTTTTTCCAAATGAACTAAACATTGCATAAGATAATAAATGCAATTCATCAAATAAACTGGTTTCATCATTAATAGCAACCAAAAAAGTAAATGCCAAGAACCAATACGGCAGGGTTCGAACACAGGCTTATTTGTATGGGAGTCTCACTACTCGTCCAATTTGACAAAAACTTCGAGAATTACACGCAATTTTCAGTTAGACACAAACTTTTTTGTTAGGTGTGTCTCAAGTTCAATTTGTGTTATGTTACTTTAATTTATTTTCAATGCCTCTTGTGGCATGATCCCGGTTGTATGATTAAAGATCTTGGGTGTTCAGTTAGAATCTTAATTTTTAAGCGATGCCAAATGGATTCAAACTGAAACAAACACTCACTAAACAGCTTAAGTTGATATATAACTTGATATTGGATACAGTGTGTACAGGAAGAACTTAATATCTGACCGAGAATCGTCGGGTCCTGTTATTACCGGACTCCAAATTGAACATAAATGTAAAATCAATAGCGTAGGATCACAATATGTGCAGAGTTATTAAATTTTCCATTATGTGAGCAAAATACGTCCTAACCAAAGGAAAATAATGAATCCTTGGATACATCAGGAGTTTATAAAATTTCGTGAAAAGATTTTAATTTCAAGTATGGTGGTGAATCCATGCACTTAATCAAGTTTAGGAGAGGAAGCTCAAAACTGCATATTTAGTGAGCTTTTGTCTCATGTGATCATCATCATCCCTCAGTGGAAAATGGGCACACAATTATCTGAGATGGTTGTAGGCGCATAGCATCGTGCAAATGCAATAGATGAACGAGTTTGATTTTTAAGTCTTTTGAAATTAATTGAAGAGATGAATAAATAGACGGTAGAGATATCGCTAGGTTCCATTTCAAACACAGCATTGACTAATGACAATAAACGCCGATTGCACGGATATGAATCGGAAACTAGCTTCCGTAAAAGATGAAGAATATTGGATTAAGTTTCGCTTAGTACTGGGCTTATAAATTCACTTCTTGATAATCAATTATATATTGTCATCTTTCATAATTTCGTCCTTGTTTTCATTTAAGCTTATTGTATATTTTCAGTGGAGGCCTTTATTTAGTGGAACACATTTTAATAAGCGTTTATTTTAATTCTAATAATTCTGTAACGACACAAATCAATCGCCGACATATTGCGTAAATTAAATTCAAATTTATTTACGTTGCACCAATGAGAAAAAGCAAATTGCCGTTTAACCACGTCTAACCACGTTTAACCAATAGTATGCAAGTACACATATTGCATGCTATTTAAGCACGGTAATTTACCATGCAAGTCAGTTGTGGCATTTGCCTTCTACCTGCTTCACGCGTGTGCGTTCTGTCGGCTGTCAATACGTGTGCGCTCTGTCGGCTGTCAATACCTACTCATCTTGATGCGGGATACCGGAGAGACGAGCCAATTGAGTGCAGGACCTGCAGGACACCATCCACAACGCGATCACAGCTCAACCACGGGAGCAAAAACTCAACCAGAGTCCACCCAAGGCTCTAGGACATCTTCAACACTGAAGACTTCAGGCGAACGCATTACCCGGCCCTCTTAAGGGCCCCCATATCAGTAACTAATCTCTATTCAGAGCACCTTAACCGAGTTTGTAACGTCGTACGGCATTTACTTGAAGCCGGGGCGTTTACAAAATTGGCGACCGCGCCAGGATATTGATTATTTATCTGATTTTTTTTTGGGTATAAATAAATTGACTTTCTTCTTCATTTGTTTGGGATAAATCGACTAACATTTGCGTTTTCTTTACCCTGATCCTGGTTTTTCTGGGAATTTTGTTGGGCATATATTCGTGAATTTGTGGTGTGAGCATAATAATAATTCATTGGCACTAAAGGCCAACGGGGCCTCTGTTCGTCTTCCCTAAAGGAAAATTTCAAATTTTGGAAGCAGTGTGTTATTCTTGCTGTTGAAAATAATAATTCATTGGCACTAAAGGCCAACGGGGCCTCTGTTCGTCTTCCCTAAAGGAAAATTTCAAATTTTGGAAGCAGTGTGTTATTCTTGCTGTTGAAAATAATAATTCATTGGCACTAAAGGCCAACGGGGCCTCTGTTCGTCTTCCCTAAAGGAAAATTTCAAATTTTGGAAGCAGTGTGTTATTCTTGCTGTTGAAAATAATAATTCATTGGCACTAAAGGCCAACGGGGCCTCTGTTCGTCTTCCCTACAGGACAATTTCAATTTTTGGAAGGAGTGACGCTGTTCTGTGTTGAAATAATAATACATTGTCATCAAAGGCCAACGGGGCCTCTGTTCGTTTTTTCCTTTTGTACTGGACAATATCAAGCAACAGTGGAAGCTGTTTGTGGGTAAGCGTTTCGTTATATATTTATACATTTATATATACATTTTCATATTGCTTATAAATTTATGCTTTTAAGATCCCGTAAGATTGTTAAAATGTCAGGTCCAATTTTAGATATTGATGTTCCTGTTTGGGATGGAGATAGTGAGTTATTTTTTATGCGCGTAGACTCCGCTTTCTCCCCGTTTCCTGATTATGACAGTCATCAAAAACTGTCAAAGGTTTTTGCTAAACTACCTTCTGAATTGCAGCGACGGATTTATCCTAAGCTTGAGGCCATTAGGAAGCTACCTAATCCCATTTTGGGCCTACAAAACGAGGTAGAATCCTTGCTTGGACCCACTGAAACTGAGCAGATAATAAACAAATATGCGCAGTTAGATATGCCAAATCTTGGCCCCATAGAAATACTGAGGGAATTACGGAAACGTTGGTATAAAACCAACATTTCTGACCATGAGGCTAAGGTTGTTTTTATTAACAATCTTCCCCAAACATTAAAACTCTTTGCCAGACAGCTCCCCAACACTCTCTCTATAGATGACTTATCTGAGAGATGTGAGTTAGAATATAGGGTTTTGGAACCCAAAGTGAATCCATCATCCTTTTCTTCACCCCCGCAAGATGATAGAATCTCCTCCTTAGAGAGAACAGTGGCGAACATGGCCAAAGTTCTAGAAGGATTGGCCATTACCAAATCGGAGATAAATCATGTGAATGCTCGACCAAAATTCGTTTCCAAGTCAAATTATAATGGTAGGCGGCGATCGAGATCTCCGCAATCATTTAATAAATATGCCCCAAAGAACTGGTGTTATAACCACCAGAAGTTTTTTATGCTTGCCAAGTTTGTCTTTGTCGTTCCGAAGAATTTCCGAATGAGTGTCAATTTCCACAGCTGACGGAGAGGACAACAGACCGCAGGCACAAGGGTGCATCAGTATCGGGAAACGTCTGGCGCAGGAAGTAGAAGACCGTACTTTCTGCACATCAACGGCATCAACGGCGCGACAGGGAAGAAGCCAACTACAATCCGACATCCCTGTCGACTCTTTTCGTCCACGCCGAATTTTTCACATAGAGAACCAAACAGACAATGCCGGTCGCTATCACCAGCCTACTTGTTTGCATGACCCAGCCAAACAGCCAAACGAACTTCTGCACCTTCTTGATTTCAAAACTGGCGAAGAGTACATCGTAGACACAGGTGCGGCAGTCTCAGTTCTCAAAGGTGATTCAATGGCCGAGATGTCGCTAGGCGTTCTTCTCGCAACAGCTACAGGCGAGCCCATACCAACTTATGGCTGCCAATACCGCACACTCAACATAGGTCTACGACGTGAATTTTCCCACAACTTCATCATTGCCAAGGTCTCACATAATATAATAGGCCTTGATTTCCTTCTAAAATTTCGGCTCATTGTTGATCTTGCCAATCAAAAGATCATCGACCCCTCCACCGGACTTGAACAAAGCTTTTGGACACTTGCCTCCGAGCGTTTGGAGTTACAGGTCATTCAACCAACCCCAGTGCATCATTCAGCACAGATATCAGCAGCTCTTCGAAAATACAAATCACTTTTCGATCTTAACAAATCCGATCTGCGAGTCTCCAACACGATGCATCATATCGTCACAGAAGGACAACCTATTGCACTCAAGAAGCGACCACTGGCTCCTGCTAAGCTGAAAGCTGCACAAGAAGAATTCTCAAGGCTTTTGGAAGAGGGAATCATCAGACCATCGAAAAGTTCATGGGCGTCACCACTGCACTTAGTCTCAAAATCAAACGGATCGTACAGAGCCTGTGGAGACTACCGTAAGCTAAATTCAGTGACAAAATCTGATGCATATCCTATTCCAAATATCAACACATTACTTGAAAAACTCAACGGCAGCAATTTCTTCTCAGTGATTGACCTCAGACAAGCGTACCATCACATACCGGTAGCACCAGAGGATATCGAGAAAACTGCAGTCATCACTCCATTTGGCCTTTTTGAATATCTTTACATGCCTTTTGGACTTAAGTGTGCTACTCAGACATTTCAAAGATTCATAGACAACATACTTCGCGACGACTCTGCTTATTGTATGTCATATCTAGATGACATTATGGTTTTCAGTCCAGATCTAGAATCTCATGCGAAACATCTACGAAATGTTCTCTCACGCTTATCCAACCACGGACTCAAGATCAACTGTGACAAGACGCAGATTGCAACTTCATCCGTCGACTTCTTAGGGCATCGTATCACGGCCCAAGGTATTCAACCGTTGCCGTCAAAGACGAATTCAATCAAGAATATCAAGTCACCAAGGACTTTGAGCGATTTGCAGAAAATCCTGGGAGTACTAAACTATTATCGCAAGTTCCTTCCAGGCCTTTCAAAACAACTTTATCCTTTGTGCAGGCACCTGCGGAACCGAAAAGGACTTAGCAAGAATTCCAGCATTGCTTGGTCATCCGAAGACGAGAAATTACTTCGACTTGCCATCAACTCGTTAGCGAATGCCACAATGCTAACGCATCCAGATTTTGAAAAGCCATTTCTACTCACGACAGATGCTTCTGAATTCGCTATTGGAGCCACTTTGGAACAAGAGATCGACGGAGTTCGGAAGCCTATCAGTTTCTACTCGCGTACTCTCCAACCAGTAGAAACGAGGTACGACACTTTCGGCCGAGAACTTCTCGCCATCCACGACACAGTGCGCCATTTTATCAACATCATTGGCAGTAGCAGATTTGTTGTTTTCACAGATCATGCACCACTAGTTAGCGCACTTCGAAACGCAACTTCATCTATCGCCAAGTACCCTGCCAGAGTGGAAAGACAGCTTTCTCGTCTAAGCGAATGGCAATTTGACGTCTTTCACGTCAAGGGCAAACAGAATTTCATTGCAGATGCCCTGTCTAGGCCAGACGTCTCTCTACAACCACCTTCGCCGTCACCATTCACTGTCAATTCCGTGGCACTCAGTGAACCTGCACTAACGCCAACTCTCCTGCGAACTGAACAACGCGGTGACATTCACATTCAAAGATCAATAGCCCGTCACCCAACCAAGTTCATATACCGTCTGTGGGAAGGCTTACCAATTGTTTACTTCACGGGTACGCAGCCCAACAAACCAGTTCTGCCGACCAGCCTTCCGAGAAACGTTTTCGGTTCAATTCACTCAATTTCTCACCCAGGAAGCCAAGCGACTGTCCGACTTCTTACAGATCGTTTTTGGGGTCACAGACTTAGGCAGAATGTTAAACGATGGGTCTCAGAGTGTGCTATTTGTCAGAAAAACAAGATCAGACGACACACACGTTCTAAGTTGCAACATTTCGGTCTACTTCTCGCCTAGCCATCGTCCACATCGACATAGTTCATCTGACAAGGTTCAAGGTTTCAGCTACCTTCTAACTATGATCGATAGATTTACACGGTGGCCTGCGGCATTACCTCTTGGCACCATTTCTGCAGACGAAGTAACTAACGGTTTTATCTCTGCATGGATATCCAATTACGGTGTTCCCAATGAGGTCATCACGGACAGAGGCACTTGCTTCTCATCTGATCGTTTCAAAACCACCTTGCGGTACATGGGATGCATCTTACGCCAGACGACTGCCTACCATCCCCAAGCTAATGGCATGGTAGAGAGAATGCATAGGGAACTCAAAGCAGCTTTAGCATCCTCGTCCATTAATGGCAACTGGGTCGATGCACTACCTTTAGTTCTGCTGGCCATGCGTTCTCGTACTCGAGAATCCATTAAAACGTCTGCGTCACAACTCTTGTATGGCATGGATCTACGCCTGCCTAGTCAGCTCCCACGTCTACTACCGGCACAAGATGACCCACAAGACGAAGCTACCCGCCTTCGACTTCATTTCGGTAACATGTCCGAACAGCAGCCGAGACACACGCCTCGTCCAGTCTTCGTTCACCCACAGCTCCACAGCTGCAAGAGAGTACTCGTTCGCAACAATAATGCTGTTGCACCACTACAACCCAAGTATCGCGGTCCTTACCCGATTTTACTAAAACAGCCAAAATACTTCATCATTATGCAAGGCGCTACACCGACATCAGTAAGCATAGACAGGTTAAAACCGTTTATCGAACCACCTGATCCTGAGAGCGTTCAACCTTCTACACACGTCTCAGGCTCCGTCTGCCCACAATCTCAACCTGCTTTGTATAACGCGTAATTAATTTTTTTAAACATTAACATTTAACTATAAAATTTTTTTTAACTTTACGTTAATTTTTAGTAATTGTCTCACGTGGCATAACCACCTGTTCTTAGCTAACAATTGTGTAGCATTTTTGAACAGTTCTTTGGTATTATGCCATCTCTGAGGCAATGTTCGTGTACATATTTTATGCAATTACCTTTGATTTTAATGTATATATATTTTACATTATAATGTATTTCTCACACATGACATTACACTGCCTATTTTGGTATGACCAGCTACTTAGAGCTAGCGCTTTCGTGTAGCAACACTAAGTAGTGATCAGCTTCATATCATGGTACAGGCCACTTTCAATGCATATCTCAACTTTATCTATTTCACAAGACCACTCTACAAATGCCATGACCACAACGTCGAGCACTTTAGCTCCTTTGGTCGTATACAAACACTGACAACGATCCAACCTGCTTAGGTTTTTTATCTTAAACCTGGCAAATTCAGAGGCGATTTACCTCGAAATCTTCACGCTGCGGCTCCAAAAACTTACACTGCTCTATTTTGCCTCACGTGCTATGACCGTCCACTAGAGCTAACAATTTGTGTAGCAATTCCTAGTGGTTACCTGGCATCATATCATTGTTGAAGCAACCAACAAGCATATTTAAGCCCAGCACTTATGGTTCATCATATTTTTGCTTAACTTGGTTCGAACTCTGTCATGCATTTCTTATCTAGCCTCGCAGAGAGGAATATTTTTTTTCTTTTTTTTCAGAGAGGAAAGTGTTGTAACGACACAAATCAATCGCCGACATATTGCGTAAATTAAATTCAAATTTATTTACGTTGCACCAATGAGAAAAAAGCAAATTGCCGTTTAACCACGTCTAACCACGTTTAACCAATAGTATGCAAGTACACATATTGCATGCTATTTAAGCACGGTAATTTACCATGCAAGTCAGTTGTGGCATTTGCCTTCTACCTGCTTCACGCGTGTGCGTTCTGTCGGCTGTCAATACGTGTGCGCT
>JAQBSW010014045.1:0-5000 GCA_029291075.1 Eudiplozoon nipponicum
TGTTTTAAGCTAAGGCGACTTAATTTATTTTACTTTCCTTGGTTTAATACATTTAAATATTAATATTGCCTTCATAAATTACGCATTGTATAATGCGGGATAGGCATGCAATTAATCGAATATGGTTTAAGCCTTATTAAAATATTCCTCAACAGTAGTTAGAACTGTATTGTTTTGAACCAACAACCATTTGATTCAGAACCACACAAATTTTATCTTAGACCATATCTCTGTGTAATCGCAAATGATTATTTTACCAACAGGAATAGGACCTTGTTTAATCGAGATGGCTGTTGTTAATCGGGACACGTCCTCGGTTAAAGGTTTTCGACTTAGTGTGGCGTGTCTATCTAAAATGAATTGGCATTGTTTACGTCTGTTGGTGAAGATTTTAGCCGAACAAATTGTGACAGGTATAATCGTGCGCTTAAAATTTGTGCCTTTATTGTATTACTTCCTGAATTTAAGCTACGGTTTAATTTCAAAATTTTAGCCATGTGGAAGAAGAATAAATATGATATTTTAGAGCATAAATGCTTACAAGATAAACTTTATACACAAATGGGCGATAATATCCGTGAAAATGAATGAAAGTTTTCATATAAAACATTAGCTAGTAAGACCAAATATTTATCACTTATACATATCATTTCAAATGATTAAGTATGTGCAAGAGTATGTATTCTATTATTCGAAATTCCAATCAAATTTTTATATCAGAAATTCCAGGAAACGCATAACTAAGCTGCAAATGAAGCAATATACAATATATATTTGATCAAGAAATATGGACCTGTTGGACAGTACGTGTTGACTGACGGCAGTTTTGCTATGTTGTTCGCAGACTGGTTAGATGCAATGGAATTGGTGTTTACTTCAAGCTCGCAGCCTTCATTTGAATAATTTTCACCACAATCCGCGCAATCAATGATTGTTTAAAATTAATGGAATTTGTTTTATAAAACGTTAACTAGTAAGACCAGAAATTTAACACTTTAAAATTGCCTTTTGGATGATTAGGCATAGGCAAAATCATTTATTGTATAAAAGTATTTCTGTCTGGTCAAATCTTTATAGAAAAGCCCTTTAACTACTTCTTTTTCAGCTTGAAGTACTTCGCCAGGCAAGATTTATTCTTGATGAATGATATAACTCAACATTTTGAGGCAGACCTGTTAAACGTTATTCTAAATCCATTTTAGCTTAAATTCAACTTGTTTTTAACATGTGGGCTATATTAAAAGGCACGAAAAAAAGCATTAATTGCTTTCAGTGGAAGAGGATGCCTGAAAATGCCAACCATGAAAGTGTAATTACATAAGCTTGCACACGCAGACTTGCAAAAAATTTAGAAGATATAACTGTTTTGTATTAAGAAGTTGAGTTTATAGCTCATAGGTAGGAAAGTAGCAACGTGATAACAATGTTTATTCACTAAGATAAATGTAGATTTTTCATTTATGTTTAATCTTCAATATATATATATATATATATATATATATATATATATATATATATATATTGAGACAAGCCCATTCAGTGCTTGAAGTGGGTGAAAGTTCGTTTTCAGATTCAATTTCATGACAAACCAACCCTCGGTCCCACGCACCGATGCCTTTATCGCAACTTGTTTCGCGATCAGATCAAAGCGGATAACAGGAAAAATGGCAAAATAAAGTTAGTAAACAGCATGAAGCACAGAAATTGACAATAAAATGAGCAGCTCGTGCAAAATCATTAACTTTGTTCCATTTAAATTAAGTTACACAATAACAAATATATTTTATGCTGAATTGCTTAATTTATCCTGACAATTAACCTTTGGTATTTAAATTTCTTCGAACTCAATTGATTTAACCTTTTTTTAGTTTAAATTTTCAGTGTGGTTTCATGGTTAAAGCTTTACTATCATTAATGAATGCGTAGAAATAAATAACATGGTTAAAGAGTTTAATAATGTGTCTTTCCTTGAAATATTGATATTTTGAATGCAGAAATAACCGAACAGTCCATTTGTTATTATTTTGCAGACAGAGTTTCTAAAAAATGATGAAATGTAATTTATTCTATAGAATTGAGCAAATATTTTTTTATGGGATATCCATACCAAGAACAGGCGGTGCTCAAAAATTCTTTATTAGCAAACAGGAATCATGATAGATTAATTGAGGAAAAATTGATGTTTTAACAGCAATATAAGAACATTGAATTCAAACTAAAAAAATTGGTGAAATACTTCATTTTAAATTTTAAAGTGAACTCACCATCGATAATATTTATTGGACGAACTGTTCTTTTTAAAAGCAAAACGCCTGCTGGGAATACATGTAGAAAATAAGCTTCCTGTAGACGAGCAATAAAACATCGTTTATTTATGCATATGAAATAGCTACTCTGTGCGCTAGGTAGTTAGGACTTGCAGATTTTAAAAAGAGTATCAAATAACAGTTTCGTATTAGCACCATTTACAAAAGGACACAATTTTGCACAATGCCAAATACATTGTGCACAACATTACACTCCGAACCAGGCGGATTTGCTAGTTCTTCCAAAGCAATTGATAAAACGCAGCTGCGTAACTCAAAATCTGTGAGCTGCAATATACATTTTCCACAGTTTCTAAAAACGATTTTCTACTTTAATTGTACAAAATTAGGTAAACTGGATTTGTATGTACGTGCATGCTTGCCTTATTATGAGTGTTTTACGATTCCCATTCTACTGGTAGGCGCACAGGTAGATTGCTTTGCTGTAAAAAGAAAACATCGAGCCTAATTAATGTGGCGAATTTGTCTAGTGAAATATGACTTACGATGTATTCAGCCAGAGTTTAGTTGATTCATGTGTACGCAAATTCAACTTAGAGCATCATACCTTAAGGGCATTGGGGATTATTGGTGCTTTACAAAAGTGTGTTCCAATACAAGCAACTCTTCTGTGGGTTTATTCTTATTGTTTAAGTTCAAAGTTTTTGATTTTGAGCACTTCATGTTTAAAGAAGCAGGCTTTGTATCAGATATTTTAATGCACACAAATTAGATAATATCTACATGTGTCTAATGGCAATAATTTATAGTACTGTAACCATTTACTGACTATCTGCAATTTTATAGCAGTCGAATCCATTTCATTTACTACGATGTAATCAATTTTATATATTAAAGTTAAATACTGTTTGTTGCGAAGAACTAATATATATGCAAGTATGTATTAGGTTTTGTGAACCTAGTAACAAATTAGTTCAGTTGTGACCAGAAGGATAAACCAAAGGTAGCATGAACGGAAAGTATAATCTCATGCACATTCGTTTCGTGCTTACTGGCGACTCATCAGTAGGAGCCGGTATTACGCCCTTTAACCACTATATATTTGGTAGAAGAATGTGGAATAACAGGACGGTACAATCTCCTAGACGAATGTGTAAACCTGTAATAGTGAAGCTAACATAATCTAAAGTCAACGACAATACGACTTCAACTGAACTAATTTGTTACTAGGTTCGCAAAACCTAATACATACTTGTAATCAATTTTAATCAGAAACAAACTGATTTCGAATGGTTAATATTTTGGCTCTACAGCCGGTCTGCCTCCAATCTACGATTAATAATGTAGGCTCAGAAATAAAGTGTATGTGGGAGTTTTATCTTATTATAAAGCAGATTTATCCAAAACAGTTTTCTTTTTGTCACTACATAGCTTGATTGCAATATCTGGTAATTTTTACAATAAATTTTTGAAAACAAAGAATATTAATTTTGATTAAATGCATTCGTTATAAAGTAACTAACATGAATCGAGTAATTCAAACATCGACGCACACAGAACTACTAAAAAATGTAACATTTGTACTCTATTAAAGTATAAATTTGAAGGAATTTCTTTGTTGCGAACCTGGATTAATTGAAATTACCTGATCTGCGTTTTGACTAACGCAGCTTTCATTGTTCCAGTAATTTTCTTTTGGCAAGATATTTTGGCCCAGCCTACCGTAGGCCTTCATGAAGCTTGCTTTATTTGTTTCGTGAAATGCAACTGATGAAGGCCTACGGTAAGCTGACAAATATCTTGCAAAATACCTAAGTTAATATTGAATCAAGCTAGATCAGGTAATTTAAATTATCAATTTATTTGCTTCTTTAAGTGTGGAGATATCGGGTTGAAACTTACGGCTTTCGAATAGCGCAAACGCGTTTCAGAACTTTCCTTGAGAAAAAGGTAGGAATAGATTTGGAGTGAATTTTAGTATTTACAAATAATTTTTGCGGCTATTGCAAAATAGTTCTCCCTCCTGTTTACAAGACTTAAGAGCTCATGGATTCACTCTTGTGCTAATTGAAAATCCTGCCTGCATAGAGCAATGAGCCGTTATTTCATTTATATAAATCACGGTGGCGATCTGTGCATAAACATCATACATTTTATGTATAAAGTTGTCAGTATAAATGTTAAATTATTAATTCAACCATTAGGCCGTTATTGTCCTTATTAGGAACGCTTCACTTAATGACGATTTCCTAATAATGCCAAAACCGATCTATTGGATGATCTGCTATTTCTGTATTTAACAATGCTTATTTTATATTGACATATATATATATATATATATATATATATATATATATATATATATATATATATATATATAATAAGCGCTTATATAAAAATCGCAAACTTGAGTTTAAATAAGTGTTATCGCCGCCCGCACAATAATATTGATTGTCATTTTTTGATATAAACGTTTTATTTTCTAGTTTATGTGTACACCGTTTTTAATTAGTCAATTATGTTTTTACATGTCAAACTCTGTATTATTATGGTCTAAATGATTTAATAATTATCATTTTTGTCTTTTTTAATAATCGCATTAACAAACTCAACCATTGCATCAATAGAGATCACTGACTACGCGGGCGGTGGTGAAATCAAAGTTGCGAGTTTGATATGAGCACCAATCCAATTATATTTTCATTTTTCAGTATAAACTTGCCCTCGGAGCAA
>JAQBSW010014045.1:10000-12464 GCA_029291075.1 Eudiplozoon nipponicum
AGTAACCGATACTAACATTATTGTACCGAAAAGGTACATGGAACTAACACTATGGATACCGAGTCGCTACATGATACCAACCTGATGGATATCAATTTATGCTAAAGTTCATCGAAATTGAGAATTAACACAATTTCTGAACACATGTTACTCCAGTAAATCCATACACCCTGGCCTTGATCGATATCAGTTATCACATTTCGCGGTAAGCATGACATCATTCAATTCAATATATTACAGTTAAATACTGTTTGTTGCGAAGAACTAATATATATATGCAAGTATGTATTAGGTGTTGCGAACCTAGTAACAAATTAGTTCAGTTGTGACCAGAAAGCTAAACCAAAGGCAGCATGAACGGAAAGTATAATCTCATGCACATTCGTTTCGTGCTTACTGGCGACTCATCAGTAGGAGCCGGTATTACGTCCTTCAACCACTATATATTTGGTAGAAGAATGTGGAATAATAGGACGGTACAATCTCCTAGACGAATGTGTAAACCTGTAATAGTGAAGCTAACATCATCTTAAGTCAACGACAATGCGACTTCAATGCTAACTCACACTATATAATATATATACCGAGTCTGTAAAGGATACTAACACTATGGCTATTGTGCTAGTTACCGATACTAACATTATTGTACCGAAAAGATTCATGGTACTAACACTATGGTTACCTAGTCGGTACATGATACCAACCTGATGGATATCAATTTTTGCTAGAGTTCATCGAAATTCAGAATTACAATAATTTCTGAACACCTGTTACTCCTTAAACGAACATTGGTTGCGCGGGTGGTGATAACAATTATTATAATCAAGGTTGCGGTCTTGATATAAACACCTGACCCATTAATTACTTACTTATGTCAGTATAAACTAAGAATTGTATAGTCTAGAAAAGACAATTCATCCAGTATGTATAGTGTAGAAAAGGCAATTAATCCTGTAAATCCATACACTCTGGCCTTGATCGATATCAGTTATCACATTTCGCGGTAACACCTAATACATAATTGCATATATATATTAGTTCTCCGCAACAAACAGTACTTAACATAACAAAACTACCGCCAGCCGCAACGCACTGATGCGTTTCGACCTTCCATGATCATCATCAGAGTACGACGGCAAACTGACTATCGAGGATCAACCGCATTGAATATATATGGAAATCAAATTTAGATATGCGGCTCTCACCTCTAGTAGTCTTGCATACATTGAACTTGACCGGAAATGTCGGCTACACAATTTCTATGCAGTCACGAACATTAATTGTTTGCAGCTTTCGCCACATATACATATATAAGCAATAGAGTTTAACAATAATTGATTGCGCGGGTGGTGGTAACAATTGTTTAAATCAAGTTTGCGAGCTTGAAGTAAACACCAATCCCATTGTATTTAACCAGTCGTCGAACAACATAACAAAACTAGTTCAGTTGTGACCAGAAGGATAAACCAAAGGCAGCATAAACGGAAAGTATAAACTCATGCACATTCGTTTCGTGCTTACTGGCGACTCATCAGTTGGAGCCGGTATTACGTCCTTCAACCACTATATATTTGGTCAAAGAATGTGGAATAATAGGACGGTACAATCTCCTAGACGAATGTGTAAACCTGCAATAGTGAAACTAACATCATCTTAAGTCAACGACAATGCGACTCAAACGCTAACTCACACTATATAATATATATACCGAGTCTGTAAAGGATACTAACACTATGGCTATTGTGCTAGTAACCGATACTAACGTTATTGTACCGAAAAGATACATGGTACTAACACTATGGATACCGAGTCGCTACATGATACCAACCTGATGGATATCAATTTATGCTAAAGTTCATCGAAATTGAGAATTAACACAATTTCTGAACACCTGTTACTCCTTAAACGAACATTGGTTGCGCGGGTGGTGATAACAATTATTATAATCAAGGTTGCGGTCTTGATATAAACACCTGACCCATTAATTACTTACTTATGTCAGTATAAACTAAGAATTGTATAGTCTAGAAAAGACAATTCATCCAGTATGTATAGTGTAGAAAAGGCAATTCATCCTGTAAATCCATACACTCTGGCCTTGATCGATATCAGTTATCACATTTCGCGGTAACACCTAATACATAATTGCATATATATATATTAGTTCTTCGCAACAAACAGTACTTAACATAACAAAACTACCGCCAGCCGCAACGCACTGATGCGTTTCGACCTTCTATGATCATCATCAGAGTACGACGGCAAACTGACTATCGAGGATCAACCCGCATTGAATATATATGGATATCAAATTTAGATATGCGGTTCTCACCTCTAGCAGTCTTCCATACATTGAACTTGATTGGAAATGTCGGCTACACAATTTCTATGCAGTCACGAACATTAACTGTTTGCAGCTTTCGCAACATATACATATAAAAGCAATACAGTTTAACAATAATTG
>JAQBSW010014046.1:0-12461 GCA_029291075.1 Eudiplozoon nipponicum
AAATTAACATTTCTAAAAGATATTTGTATAAATGTGTATTTGTTTGAGATACGATTCGTTATAGTCGGCTCTCTATTCGGTCTTGTCTAAGCGACAGAATAAAATGTATAAATGTGTATTTGTTTGAGATACGATTCGTTATAGTCGGCTCTCTATTCGGTCTTGTCTAAGCGACAGAATAAAAATATATTTCTTCAACAGATTTATTAACCTCTCTATCTATGAGTATTAGAGACTACGTATGAAGACCGGATATTAGGGCAGAAAAGAAAAAATACTTTAGGATTTGAAATAAATATAAATAGATCTGTCTTGATTGAAGAAGCCACATTTGCCAAAAATATTTTCCTGTGTGTATGGTGTCAACCCTGAAGATGGGACTGGAAATGAAGTCTCGCAGCTGATGGAGGGCTTCAAAATGAAGGGACAAGTGAGAACCCATCAATCAAGGCCAATAATCGGTCTACTGGATGAATTATTATAATCAAGGTTGCGGTCTTGATATAAACACCTGACCCATTAATTACTTACATATATTCAGTATAAACTAAGAATTGTATAGTGTAGAAAGGCAATTCATCCAGTAGACCGGTTTCGTCCTTATTCGGATCTCATCAAGTACTGGCCAGATTTTGCCACGGACAGGATACGAACCTGGGCACGTCTGCTTCGGAATCTGGTGCTCTAACCACTGAGCCATCCCGCCGCACACTACACTGCACACAATTTTAAGTTATATACTAACTATTGTAACTTGGTTAGTCTATTTTTCCTTTAGGTGGAGCTCATATGGCATCCATTTAGACCCAAAGTTCCAACTAACCATGCCCAATCTGTCATTACTTAACAGACACCACATTACATGGGGAAATGGTATTGAAATGAACATTTATATAATTAAACGAACATTGGTTGCGCAGGTGGTGATAACAAATATTATAATCAAGTTTGCGGTCTTGATATAAACACCTGACCCATTAATTACTTACATATGTCAGTATAAACTAAGAATTGTATAGTGTAGAAAAGGCAATTCTGGCCAGTACTTGATGAGTTCCCAATAAGGACGAAACCGGTCTACTGGATGAATTGCCTTTTCTACACTATACAATTCTTAGTTTATACTGACATATTTAAGTAATTAATGGGTCAGGTGTTTATATCAAGACCGCAACCTTGATTATAATAATTGTTATCACCACCCGCGCAACCAATGTTCGTTTAATTATACTGGATGAATTGCCTTTTCTACACTATACAATTCTTAGTTTATACTGACATATGTATGTATTAAATGGGTCAGGTGTTTTTATTAAGTCCGCAACCTTTATTATAATAAAATTCAATAATATTTTTGTTTATTTCCACATATGTTCTGATAAACAATTAAAATGGCTTGTTTTTTATTGGTCTTCTTATATAAAGGCTCTTCCGCAAATAGAAATTATACAATTAATTTGCACATAGCCTAAGGTATGTGAAATTAAATTTCTATGTAATTATTTTAACAAAAAACATACTCAATGCACATGCTTCATTTCAAGTCTAAAATTGAATATTTGTTGAAGTTAAATATATTTATCGATTATCAAATTGCTAGAACAGAGATTAGTATGTAAGAAGGCAGGGATATATATAATATATATATATATATATATATATATATATAATTCAAATCATTAGTTAACTGGTGCCAATGACAAAGAACGCATAAATGCTACTCTAAGTATTCAATCAATATGCTATTCCGGTCAAATGCTTACCGGATCGTTGTGTACATTAGTCGTCGCCAAATTTGCATCTTAAAATTCGATAGAAAAATTTAATGCATTCGAAAATTTACGTATTATAATTAGCAAAATTTGTTTCCCGTTTGAAATTTAGCTTGCTCATCGCATTTCGCAGCGTTACCTGAACTGGTCTAATTTGCTCCGCATCACCGTTTGATACATCACTAGAACAACAAGCAAAGCAATGAATTCCATTGATTGAGAAGTTCTGATTTGATATCTAGATAAACTGGAATAACACGAGCGTATTATGTCTAATATGTCAAAGGGCAATTTTATTCTTTATTGCATGCAATTTTAACATTTATCTCTTGGCGTTGTGGCATTGAAACTAGGAAAATGAACCACAATTTGTCTTATATAAAATCTTATTTTTGTAATATATATATATATATATATTTTTTAAAACTAAACTTAAAATATATTAAAATTAATAAAAATGAATGTTTACAATTGAAGTCTACATTTCAGTAATTATAATAATGCGCAAATGGTCAATACCTTTATTAATTTCAACATAAATTGTCAAAATAAATGGGGTTGAATAACTTTCCTCGACATTTGTTATTAAATCAGATTTATCCAAACACACTCGAAAAATGACACACCTGTTTGTTGAGTAGAAGTATCAGAGTGACGCTTCGATTGCGGATCCGTCCATGATATATAATACGATTTTTTGCAGAGAGCATTTTCTTTTCTCAATGTTACGCTCCATCGTAGCTCAATGCCCTCAGAAAAGGTACTGCACTTCACATTATACGGTTTAATTGGTTCTACATAGAGTTACAAATACCACTATAAATGTCATATTTATGAATATGAATAAATGTTGCAACATTAATATTTCAAAAGAAAATCAATAAAATAATGTAATTTTACTTTAACGATTTAAATAAAATAAACATGCTAACAGCATTCTATCGATGCCAATTAACTTCCCATATAGTAAATTAAACGATTTTTTTTATTTTTGGACTTTTAAAAGTACCACTGGTTTCAAAAACGAAGTTATGGTTTTCAAAAAATATTTTAATTTTTAAAATAAAATTATCTATTTTTAAACTATCGAAAATTATGGCTTGTCTTTGGTGACTTTAATATCCAATCTTAAATTTTGTTTGTAGATGGTACCACATGCCTTTGTTCTGGTACTGACATATTTGGTTCCCTGTATGCCACAAATAATTATTCTTATAGATAACATTTGAACATTCTTAAATTTGTTAAAAAAACATGAATTGGGTTCTTTGTTTTCTAGGCCTTGACTTTCATAAAGGTATACGGTAGCAATCAGTGAAATGTTAGCGTTCGCACTTTGTTGAAAATAATGGTTTGTATAATCGTATGTTAATACAATGGATAACGGATTCTAGTGTGGGGATACAGAGCAGTTCACCAAAAGACTTAGGAAAATTAGACTAAGAGATGGTGCTGAGGATTATTTTGTTCTAAATTTGATGATCATTTTGATTACATTCGATACATGAATCTGGCATCAAAGAGTATCTCCTACGGTAGCAACCAAAACTCATCCACATTTTAAATTTATTGAATTGTTTTTTATTTTTGTATAACACAAAGTATAAATTAAAATTAAAATGAAATCACTTTCATTTATGATTATTTCTTTTCTAACTTGCTCTTTTTTACATCTGCGATTATGCTAAATTTTGTGACGAATTCTGCCTAGCATGAATAAACATTTATGTGAGCTTTTTTACTTTGTCCATATTTTGTCGACATGGAACCTATTTGCACACCTGGTTTAAATTTCATTCGAAAATATAAAAACCGGAGATACTCTCCTGCAAAGGTCGCTATTTAAATCGCACTATTGTGAAATTAAAAGAGATAATTGATTTAAAACAAACATTCATTGATTTTGTTCGTCGAGAATTCTTCTATTTATATCACACGTGTGGACACGGATAAAGAAACAATTCCAAATTCGAACTTTTGCACTAAATGATAAATCTGGTACCCTTGCTTTTCGAGCTGTTTAAACATAGCATCAAAAGCAAGAACATACGGTTTTCGTGTCTTTCACGCACATGTTCAACTTTTTGTTAATTCAAGTCTATCAACTTTAGATACACACTTTTGACGTTTTATTTAACACTAGGCAGTATGTAGCAAAGATGCCATCAGTTCATAATTCCAACCAATTACAAATTTTGCGTTTTCATCAAAGGTGAAAGACGCTTATTTCGTTTACCTTGAGTAACATATGGATTGAAATTTAATCCTTGTTATTTAGTTTGTATAGTTTAATGATTTAATATAAAATTTGTTGGATAATCGCATTCGTATCATAACATGTAAAGTGACATTGGAGTTTTGAGCTGTTTGTAATTGGTTTATGGGTGACTTAATTCAAGATGTTGATTGTACCGATTTCAAATATTTGAGCGTACATTTTTAGATATATCTGCTATTCGACAAATCATAAACATCTCTTGATAACTCTGGTATTAAAACTAATGTTGTTAATAAAAGATATTTAAGAATTTTTGGCTAGACTCAAATGTAACCACGTCCACCCGAATTCTTGAATGACTGATTTTTGAAGACGGATTTAAATACGCACACAGCTCGAATATTAACAATATTTTTCTTGCACTTAATTTTTTCCAATTTAACATAGGACATTTTTTAAATTGAGCGCTTTTAATCTGCATTTCTTCGTTTACGTACTTGGATATTTGTCAGTTGCCCAATGAACTGCATTTCACGATTTATCACTGCATTCATTAAAATATATTGCTCGAACCATTAGAAAATCTTAATAAACTAGTGTTTCAGCAAGCTACTTTAGTATTAAAAATTACATTCGAGTTACATTTTCGAGTGTGAGAGCAATATTGCTGAACTACCAATCAATGAATTTTACCTTTAATAATGTTGAATTTTAGAAATTAGCGCAGAGAAAAAATTTTTCGATGAAAATTTGACTAAACGGATTACATTTGAACCATCCAATTACTGTAAATATATTTCAAAATATTTTGGAGATGTATTATTTTCAGTAAACTGTGAACAGATTGGTTTTTATGAGTAGCTGTATTCATATTTCTTTCTATCTAGAAGGATATTTTACCGCCGATTTATTAACAAAACATTTTTAAGACAAGATATTCTACATATTTTCCAAATCGTTAACAAATATCAGTGAAAAATTTTAATTCGTTTTAATACCTAAATATTGCTAAAATTTGTCAATATTTCACATTAGCATAAACCTCGCATATTGTGATAAACAAGGCAGTTTATATTGCAGACTTGATCCTCTGATAAGCCACGAATTAAGTTTCTAATTTCTTGTTATGTTGTCCCAAATTAAGCAATGGAATGTGAAAAATTCTAATATTGAAGCTGACCAAATAAACACAGATATCTAATGCAATTTTCAATAGCGTGCTTTCTAGCTAGGTTAAAACTTACTAAATGGAAGTGTTGGTTCCGTCTGATAAGTCGATTCGCTTCGTATGTCGTCCATTGTCACCTGGTAAACTTTAGCTTCGAATATAGTGCAGGCTTCATAATCTGTTACTGCCATATTCAAATCTAAGGAAGTTATTAGGCCTACGCTTCCGTTCCATGTATTTTTCCACATCACATTGTATGACTTAACAGGATTTGTAAGGATATGCTTTGGTGGCACCAATATAAAAGCGACAGTTCCAGCGGTTGCAGTCATGGCATAAACAATTTTATCTGCTTTGGCTGTAAACAAATAATATTTGGCATTTTATAATTTGAGCAAAATAACAATAACAGGAATCAAATTTAAAAGTAATAAATTACCAACTAATAACCCTTTGATTACGCCTTGACTTAATAGTGTAATTTTAGATATTTAGCCATAAATTTCCAGCGACTCATCAGTAGGAGCCGGTATTACGCCTTTTAACCATTATATATTTGGATGAAGAATGTTGGATAATAGGACGGTATAATCTCCTAGACGAATGTGTAAACCTGTAATAGTGAAGCTAACATAATCTAAAGTCAACGACAATACGACTTCAATGCTAACTCACACTATATAACATATATACCGAGTCTGTAAAGGATACTAACACTATGGCTATTGAGTTAGTAACCGATACCAATATTATTGTACCGAAAAGGTACATGGTACAAACACTATGGTTTCCGAGTCGGTACATGGTACCAACCTGGTGGATATCAATTTATGCTATAGTTCACTGAAATTGAGAATTACAACAATTTCTGAACACCTGTTACTCCAGTAAATCCATACACTCTGGCCTTGATCGATATCATTAATCACATTTCGCGGTAAGCATGACATCATTCAATTCAATATATAACAGTTAACTAATGTTTGTTGCGGAGAACTAATATATATGCAAGTGTGTCTTAGGTGTTGTATCCAAATTTGGAAATTTAGACGTCAAGTAATAATGGTAAATTTTAGTGTACTATAGAATACGTTGTAAAATATAAACATGGCAATCTATGAATTCTCAGAAATAGGGAATCAGTTATAGCAGTAAGACTGCCACGGAATCATCACAACGCCATTTACATGTGTAAATAAAGCTACGTCAATGCTATAACTGGAGTTTTATGTAAGTGTAACACTATGAGTATCAATTTTTGTCACCTCAGCTGTAAAGGAATAAATCCGTTCGATAATCTTTTAAAGCACCGATAGCAATAAGAGGTTCACCAAGAAGGAGAAAACATTTTGAACAATAGATAAGCACGAAAACATATTATCAGTATTAAAGCATTAACGCGACCATACGTTAGGTAATAAAATTCGTAAGAGACAGGTATTAAGTTAAAACGAACAACAACGCGTAAAACGCTGCTTCAAATTTCAGCATTTTTTAATCAAAAGACAATCTAAGCTACTGACAACAGTAGCAAAATTAACCAATATTCCGATGAATTCAAGTCATGCAAGATCTGATTCAGTACAATGAAAATAATATGCGCAACTAGTGATCTACACAGTCGGTCGAAAAATCTACAAGGAATTTTATAGGAAAATATCATCTTGTGCAAATAAATGCTCAAGACGCAATACAAAAAGCAGGAGCTAGTAACAAAAATGATATCTGGTAAAAAGTTGAACACTCATCATTCCTTCATTTTAAATAACCAACATTCATGTTATCTCTATATTTTAAATCATTTCAACACCAACTACAGCCATACGACAAAGAGACAAGTGAAAACCAAAAAAATATAATAGATTAGATATGGTTACACCAGCTACAACAGACTATGAAGTAGAAATCTGAGTGTTCACCAGGCAATTAGCTCGTCAAATTCGTAGCATTATCCCACACAAACTTTAACATAACAAGGATCTGTTTTCCGCGATTGAACTTACACACGAAAGGAATTGGCATTATGTGAGAAAAATACATATCAAATGTAGCATTCCATTGCGCAAATTTCCAATAATAGAAAGACCTACTATCATATACACACACGTGTGTCATACTTACAGACGACTCAACAGCAGGAGCCGCTACTACATTTGGTCAATTAATGTCTGATAATTGGGCGGTACCATCTCTCATACGAATGTTTATACAATCAGTCTAGCCAGAAAACTTAAGTCGGCGCGAGACTTAAACTGCTTATAGTGTGCGGCACGGTTGACGCGGCGGTTAGATTCGCTGACTTCGAAGCAAAAATGCCGAGGTAAATGTCCAGTCCACAGAAAATTTCGTCTAGTACTTGAATAGTTTCAACTAACGACAAAAACTGTCTACTGGATGAATTGCCTTTGCGAATTGATGCAATGTTTAGTTTATACTGGTATTATACATATAAACACAATCCAGCCACTGAATTTCATGTATATATATATATATATATATATATATATATATATATATATATCTCATCATCACTAAGTAAAGAATTAGTGTCCCATAGTGACGAAGAGTGACTATAACGTTTAAGTCGAATACATAGGTATGCATTACGCGGCTTGTGAGCCTTTTGGTTCAGTTTCAAGATTCTAAATCAAATGTGTTCCTGCTCATTTTCGAGTCAGTGCAATGTTATAAATTATTTCCTGCTATACAACTTAGCGCAAATTCTGTCTACTAGATTAACTGCATTGCCCATATTATACAAAGCTTAATTTATGCAAACTATATAAATTAAATGCACATTACAATGTGAACCAAATGCAATTCATTAAGTATACCAGGTTAATCTTGCAATAAATGCCACGGAGCAGAACAAATAAGGGCACAATTATTTCAGAGGCTTTTAACTTGTACCCAGTGCCGTTTTAAATGCTCACTTCTTACAATTTTTAATATCGAATTATGTATTTTATTCTTTTTACTCTAATTTTATTTTATTTGGCATCGGTTTCTTTCTAAATTTCCAAATTTCAACTCCCTGATCTGTCATTATAAAACAGATAAAATGACATATAATTAAACTAACATTGGTCGCGCGAGTGGTGATAACATTTACTATAATCAAGTTAGCGAACTTCATATAAACACCTTCCCTAATAACTACATAAGTTTACATACATACGTACAAAAGTTTATACCGACAAACGTAATAGTAGATAAAATGACACTTTCGGAATTGATAAGGAAATGAAGTAGAGTGGAAAATTTTACTAACTACATGTCAATGTAAACCAAATATTACTTAAGGTAGCGAATAAAATTTTACAAATTATACAAGTTCACTACTCCATTTACTTCGATCAAATACTCGCCATCAATTCCATGACCGGGATCTGAACCAGGAAGTATTTACCTTAGTGTCTCGCATATCATAAAGTACAAACAGTGTGCCACACACGGAAAACATTTTGAATTATTATACATAATTGTAGGATTCATGCATAAAAATGTTGTTAGTATATGTTTAAGATCGTACAAGGTAGCAAATGCAGTTCGCCAAGTAAAGTAATTTATTTTTTGTTAAGTCAATTAACTTCAAGAGCTCTACGCAATGCATGCAGTTTTCAATTATATAGCAACTTGTGTTCTTGGTCGGCTTTTTGTTCATTACCTCAATTGTTTTGCGACTAACACAGGCTATATTTTAATTTATTTGTTCATTGGAGATATTTTTTTATATTAATTTGTTTTTTTTTAGTTTTTACTGTGTTGTGGACAATCTAATAAAATTAAAACCTAATAAAACACAAATAATTGCTCTATTCCACGCCTCATGGGGAAGAAACTAAATTAAAATAGAATTTTAAAATTTATTCATATACATGTTTTGAGTATAAATCACACATTCCACAAGAAATAAAATGCAATTCATCAAATATGCTGATTTCGTACTTGATGGGCATTTGTCCATTGCGTTTCCGAAAAGCTGCAGTGGAGTTGAGACTTGGATAT
The DNA here is from genome assembly GCA_029291075.1 of Eudiplozoon nipponicum. NCBI lineage: Eukaryota > Metazoa > Platyhelminthes > Monogenea > Mazocraeidea > Diplozoidae > Eudiplozoon > Eudiplozoon nipponicum. The sequence goes on from JAQBSW010014046.1 coordinate 9,167, forward strand.
ATTTGCTTCACAATCTTTCAAGTCATTCAGAGTGCAAGTCAAGTCACGCAATACATTCAAATTTTAGTTACATACAATTAGACATCTTTAATCTGGCTTTCCATCGGGTAGGTTCTTTCATGCACCACTTTTAACCTGAGGTTCCAACTAAATATAAAAAGTTAAGTCTGACCTGATGGCTTTTCGTAATGGAATTGTTCAATTTTTCTTATCTGTTGAGTTCCGTTTGCGACCGGAAATTGATAACTGTCTCTTGCTTAATTACACTTGTGAGGATTAATAATTTAGCTTTTGTAGTAAATTAGTGATGTCAATGGCAAATATAAGAATTTTCATGTTCTAAAATTTAGTTCTAGAGAAGATTAGCTTGGGGATAATTAAGTAAGGTTTTGGAGTACAGCAGACTAGTGGAATTTTCCTAGATCTATTCAAAAATTTATGATATATTAATTATTGATGGCAAAACTGCCTGTCTGGTGGAATTGATGGGTGTTTTCGGGAAGTGTTAGAATACTTTGTTAAAAACTACACAAGTTAATGCCTTAGGCAGTTCGTCAGACTTCACAGCGAAATTCAAGTAGATGCTCTTCTTGCTGATTGGATGCTGTGATACAGTCGGCACGTTTCAAGTTTCTAAAACATTTTCCTCAAGAAAATGGATAAACATTTAATTTTTCAATAGTTTAAGATGAAAGCAGTGCCCTATATAACCTATTTGAAGTTCATTCTGGGTTTCCCATTGTTCTGACAGTTTGATTTGAATCAAAGTTTATTTAAACTTATATTTACTAAATAAGCGCAAAAACTGTGTTTTATATTTTAAATGGGTTTTATTCAATAAATTATTTACAAGTTTACATACCTTGCCATCAATTACGTTCCGATGTTATGCGAAGAATTTATACTTCATGATTGAAACTCTTCATATTACTGAGATTTGCAAGCGCGAACACAAATACTTTTTCAACGTATTGACCTCTTGTCGAATTTAATCAAGAACTAAATACAGTCATTCAACGCAATTTGTTCTAAACAAATTAACATTTTATATTTTTCGCTTTGAATGAAATTGAAAGTTTGCATATTTGAATTTTTTACAAGTTCTATTTATATATGAATGAAATTATGTGGATAAAAATACATCATATCTGATATCTCCATGACTTTGTTCTATTTTTACCATTTGCAAGTAAAATAATTTAATTTCAATATGAAAAAGTTTACGTGTTCAATACTGTTTGTTGCGGAGATCTAATAGATATGCAAGTATGTATTAGGTGTGGCGAACCTAGTAACAAATTAGGTCAGTTGTGACCAGGAGGATAAACCAAATACAGCATGAACGGAAAGTATAATCTCATGCACGTTCGTTTCGTGCTTACTGGCGAATCATCAGTAGGAGCCGGTATAACGCCCTTAAACAAATATATATTTGGGTGAGATATGTGTAATAATAGGACGATACAATCTCCTAGACGAATTTGTAAACCTATAGTAGTGAAGCTAACATCATATAAGGTCTCGAAAATGCAAGTCTGTAAAGAATACTAACACTATAGCTATTGTGTTAGAAACCGATACCAACATTATAGTACGAAAAAGTTACATGGTACTAACACCATGGTTGCCGAGTCGGTACATGGCACCAACATGATGGATATCAATTTATTCTATAGTTTCTCGAAATTGAGAATTACAACTATTTCTGTACACCTGTTACTCCAGTAAATCCAGACACTCTGGCCTTTATCGATATCAGTTATCACAATTCGCGGTAAGCATGACATCATTGAGTTTAATATATAACAGTTAAATACTGTTTGTTGCGGAGAACTAATATATATGAATTTACTGGAGTAACAGATGTTCAGAAATAGTTGTAATTCTCAATTTCGGTGAACTATAGTAAAAATTGATATCCGTCATGTTGATACCATTTAACGACTCGGCAACCATAGTGTTAGTACCACGTGCCTTTTTGGTACTATGATGTTGGTATCGGTTATTAACACAATAGCTATAGTGTTAGTGTCCATTGCAAACTCGGTATGTACATTATATAGAGTGAGTTGACGTATAAGTCGCATTTTCGAGACTTTATATGATGTTAGCTTCACTACTTTACGTTTAAACATTCGTCTACGAGATTGTATCGTCCTATTATCCCATATTTCTCAACCAAATATATAGTGGTTAAAGGGCGTAATACCGGCTCCTACTGATGAGTCGCCAGTAAGCACGAAACGAATGTGCATGAGATTATACTTTCCATCATGCTGTCTTTGGTTTATCCTTTCTGTCACAACTGAACAAATTTAGGTGTTATCTGCACTATGGATGTGTGCCAGGTTTTTAACTAACCAAATCAACTGGAAAATCAAATCCTTTTGCATCCACCGTCCACCTGATTATTCCATTGAAAAAAGGCTTCTAAAAGTGGAATTAGAAATATCTGGAATAATCAGGTGGACAGTGGATGCAAACGCCTTGTTTGGCACCACTAATAAACGGTATTTAATCTATTCCTTGTTGTGGAACATGTTTCTTTTAAATCAAATCTATTGTTTATTAGACGCTCACTCCTAACAATCATCTATTGAAAACCATTATCTCCGTCCTTATCTCACGAATGTCGTTTTTAGGTTGCAAGCTTATTAACTAAAGCGTGTCACGTGTTAGTAAATTGATTTAGGCATTGTTGCAACTGCACATTGTTCTAATTATTTGGCCCTTTAAAACGATATGCTAATCTATGAGACGAAGTTCTAAAAGATTGTATTTTTTATTTTCAACGCAAAATATGGCACAGCTTTTGGTTGTTGAAATAAATTACAAATTATGTGACATTTTTCATAACAAAACTGATTTATTCCAAAATGATTATCAATGCTATTTAACCTACCGCCTCCATGTCGTCCAATAAATTGCAAAGTTGCTTGTGGACTTGAAGTGTCATCCACGTTCAATCCCGAGACACTTACAGAATAGGGTTTTGTCGGTACTATGTTTTCTAAAGTAAAACCTGGTAAAAAAATTTCACAAAACTTTATTTATTTATTGCTGGTAGAAGAAATATTAAAAACACACCCTATCAAATAACACATTATTTCAGACCTAATAAGCACAACAGAAAAATTAGCCTGTCTACAATAATCATTTTAGTTTCCATTCTTACAATTCATCCAGTTTACAAAGGATGCTTGAAATTAAAGATAATGAACGTCTGTTTCAGACTGACGCTCGTCATTATCAATTCATTTTGTAAGAATTATATTTGTAATTATTTCGATTGTTA
>JAQBSW010014047.1:0-12461 GCA_029291075.1 Eudiplozoon nipponicum
GTAACACGCGGCTCCGTGTTACATCCCAACGATGTTCGATTTTGACAAATATGGTGCTCTTTAAGGTCAAATAATCTAACTCTGTTCCTACACAATATTTCTCTTAACTGTGATTTTAGAAACAATCTCTGTTAGTTTCAAGCAGTTTTAATTGAGATTTCTTGAACTGCAGTTTTATTTGTAATTAATAGGGTTTTTATGAAATAGACAGAACCGCGCGCGATACGGATGAAACACGCGGTGGACAATTGTGTCACAGTGGATTTATCTCGCTTAGTTGGATTATTCGTTGTTTACACAAAGGATTTACTGTTCACATTTTATTATGCCTATCCAAACTTCAGAGAATAATGGATTAATATAATGACATGAGTTAAAACCATAGCAAGCAGTTGACTAAATATTCGTGAGGTTTTGTCATTGAAGTCTTTATACGGATTACAGAAAACATTTTTCTTTATAAACATAAATCATTTTACTATGTTCATATCATTGTGTATTTTCACACGTTTGACGATATTCATTTCAATTCAGACATTTGTGTAAGAATAACTGCTTGTGTGCAAAACATTTTTCTTTATAAACATAAATCATCTTAACTTTTGCCGTCTAGAAGACGGACAATTTAGTTTAACTGTGAATGGTGTTTAAGACCTACTTTTGCATTAAAATCTGTTTTTATTGTCGACCTACACATGGTCAGTGTGGACTAACTGTGAATTATATTTCTATTTGCAACATTATATCTAATATATGTATGAAACCAAGTTTCGGCTTTCTCATATCAACCATCCGAAAAAGATCAGAGACTGATTAGGCGCACGGGTAGTAATAATAGCCACCATTGATATGTAGTAGGGGTACAAAATCAGGAACGAGATAGCGACAGCGAAAAGTACCCCTACATTATGGTGCCCCGGTTCGTCGAACTCACAGCCAGCAAAGAATTAACAAATATCTAGAGTTAAGAAATTCAAGCAATTTGGATGACTACTACAAGATAAGTAAACTCTAAGACATATCACAGAAAAACACCCTCTCGGGATTACAATGCTCGAAGACAGCTGCACGATGACGGGTGAGGACGATGTTACACTGCCATCTATTCTCGACAACACTCATACGCATAAGATGAGGTCCAGTTCAGTAAATGCAGGAAGCCCGGTGGTGAGCCGAGCAACAGGCCGCACCAACACATGAACACAGTATATAATATGCCAATTCGATCCAGACTACCTTGACGAGTGGGTCGACGATGTTACTTTATTGGCCAAGGTCTCCAATATAACAGACGAGGGCTCAATATTTTTGAGGGCTTGGGAGACGATCCCGATGTCTTTCAGACGCGGACTCAAAGATATACTGCATCATTCCACTGAGGGCACATGTGCGCAGCCATGGCAGAGCCTGCAATGCGCCGTCAAGCAACGTTTGACACCAGATCGAGAAGACAGGCTTACAGAATTAATGAGCCAGATGTACCAAGGTAGCCGCACGCCTTCTGAGCTATTTAGGGAAACGGAGCACAAAGCCTTAGAATTCAACCTGCCCAAGGAAATCGTAGTAAGACTGTTCATACAAAATCTCCTGCCGGCACTACAAGAGATGGCCACGTTCCTGCGCAAATCCCTCCAAGTACAAGACGACGTTCTGCCGGCACTTCTAGACAAGTGGTGGGAGAAACACCACTACAGCTCACTGGCCCAAGAGAAAGGCCATATCGCCCCAAGACTGTGCGAATCACAACCCATCGCATCATCAGCCGGAACAAATGTCACGAATGAACGCCTCATCAGCCTGCTCAAGAACTTCACCGTAAGGCCAAATTTTGCCTCAGTCGATACCGTCTAAAACAGATGCGACCAGAGCAGGCGTGGCCAGCGTCGACCACCGACCCGGAATAGCGCCAGGAGGTCGATGTCGAGAGACCGGACCACAGTGCCACAGTTACCAGCGGAGTGGTGCCGAATCACAGCAGCTATGGCCACTCCACACGTTACTGCCTCGGAAACGGCTGCATATTCCCGCGCACAGACGCGACAATCAAGTGGGCGCGGTCACCCTCAACAACTCAGGAGGATCCACTCATGGAAGGTGCGGAAAACTGGTGGGGTCATCCTCCTCGGCGGCAGTAGAGGCTGAGCACCCCAAGATTGTTGGCCGTTCCACGTCTGATGGCTCGAAGCACGTTGATTTCGCGGTAGAGCGCAATAAAACTATTGTATTTACAGGGACGGCTCTAGTCAAGTCATGCTTCAAACGCCCAAATGCCAGCAATCAGTCTCATCGTCAGTTGCCACTATGAACATCTTTACTCATCCGTGACACAACCTCTGGCGAATTAATTCTCATAGACACAGGATCATATGTAAGCTAACTACGCCACAATTATTTCGAACCCATCCACCCAGTCGACACTAGCAATCTGACCATCGCCAAAACGACACGAAACATCATTGGACGTGACTTTCTCGAACACTTCGACCTGACCATTCGTCCAAGAACACGAGAGATACGCACTGCAGACAATCAGTAGCTTACCTCAGCGCTAAAACATACGACTCGCGCCGAAGCAGTCTCATCTATAGAGCTTATTCATTCAGTTTCTCATGTACCGCATCTGGACGATGTTCTGAGACGTCATGAAGAAGTTTTCAAACCTATTTCCTTCATGCCCTATCTCAAAAGGAAGCGTGCCATCACAGCCCATCGTATCATCCTGTCGAAACCACTTCCTCATCCTCCACGAGCACGTCCATTGGCACCACACAAACATAAGGTTGCCGAGTAAGAATTCGCTATGCTACGTCAACAAGGCATCTGTACACGATCCAGCTCACCTTTTGCGTCGCCTGTGGTAGTAGTACCAAAGAGTGAACCAGAAACATTCAGGGTGTGCGGGGATTATCGTATTCTCAATTCTTGCACACAGTCTGATTCGTACATCCTGCCAAATCCAGCCGACCTACTCTGATCTGCTATCGGTCATGCTGTGTATTCAAAACTTGACTGGTAAAAACATACTATCAAGTACCGATGGACAAAGACTCAGTATCATATACTGCACTCAGATTCACCGGAGGTGGCACACACGAATATCACTATATGCCTTTCGGTCTCAAGAATGCCTCGCAAACATTCCAACGCGTTATGGACGAAATACTAGATGGTCTACCGATGGACAAAGACTCAGTATCATATACTGCACTCAGATTCACCGGAGGTGGCACACACGAATATCACTATTTGCCTTTCGGTCTCAAGAATGCCTCGCAAACATTCCAACGCGTTATGGACGAAATACTAGATGGTCTATCATTTGTAATTCCATATCTAGACGACATCCTGGTATTCTCTAACTCAATGACCGATCATATATAACATATTGAGATCCTACTCACACGTCTAGAAGACTATGGCCTCCGACTTCATGGCAATAAATGCGTCTTTGCACAGAAATCAATTGAATTCCTTGGTCATCAAATTTCCGAAGAAGGCATGACACCTGTACCTACTAAGGTTCGTGCTATTCAAGATCTACAGCCTCCAACCACCGTTCGGGCATTACGACGATTCTTGGGCAAGATGAACTACTATTCTCGATTTGTACCCTGCCTTGCCAAGATTCTGGCACCTCTTCACAAATATCTCGTGCCAGAAAGCCGTTTGGTCAAGAAATCACAACCGATTCAGCTCAACGTTGACGACATGCAGGCTTACAAAGATGCCAAAAGGCCCTATGCCAAGCGACCATGTTGCATTCTTCGGATTGGTCTCAACCTTTTGAATTGATAACGGACGCATCCTACGTTGCCATAGGCGCAGTACTTCAACAATCTATCAATGGAATACACCGGCCTATCGCTTTCTATTCGCAAAAACTACAACCTCGCGAGACACGATATGATACGTTAGGAAAAGTATTATTTGCAATCTACCGGTCGATCCTACACTTCCACACCTATCTGGATGGCCGAAAGTTCAAGATCTACACTGACCATCTTCCGCTACTTCCGATGCTGAGAGGAAAGAAAGAGTATTTATATTCACGACGTGTCAACTCACAATTTACACAGATACACGAATATGAATATGAAGTCATTCATGTCAAAGGATCAGAAAATGTGGTCGCAGACTCCCTAAGCCGTCCTGCAAATCTTTGTGCCTCAATATTGTGGCCTTCACCTATAAGCACGCAGGAATTGCAAGCAGCTCAGCAAGATGATCTAACACTTCGGACATTTGATGTCAATCGACTGAAAACACTTGATTACGACGGAACCCTACTGCAGTGTGAAATAACTGGCGTGGGCCCTCGGCCGTTTATACCTGAAAAACTCCGTCACAAGATCTTCGAAGTCTACCATTCAATGAGCCAACCATCTGGCGAAGCATCAGTGGAAATTCTATCCAGAACGTATTTTTGGCCTGGCATGCGGCGAAATGTCAAGAAGTGGTCAAAACAATGTCTAGAATGTCAGAAATGCAAATTGGCGAGACACACCAAAACGGCGCCACAAGTCATTCAAGTGCCAAAAGTCCGGTTTACACACATACATGTTGATCTGGTAACCTTACCTGCCGTGAACAATATGCGATATCTACTGTCAATATGGGATCGCACCACTCGATGGTATGAGGCCATACCACTGCCAGACATGAAGCAAGAAACTGTCAATTGTGCTTTAGAGCTCAATTGGTTCGCTCGGTTTGATGCTCCAGCTGAAGTAACAACCGATCGTGGCGCACAGTTCCTCGGCGAAGAGTTCGCAGCCCTACTGCAATACTATGGTGTCAAAAACTCCGTGACCGCGGCTCGCAATCCGAGAGCAAATGGTTTCGTCGAAAGGCCACACCGAGAACTAAAAGCGGCGCTCAAGGCTAGCCCAGAAGAAAATTGGCTTGCGGCTCTATCGAAAGTACTCCTATCAATGCGTACAAGACCCCGTGAGCCGATCAAATGTAGGTCCGCTGAAATGGTATTTGGCGAATGTCTACGGCTGCCTGGCGAACTAGTCCGATCACGCTCTGAAATTGCAATAACGATGAATGATCCGACATTTCTGTTTCCACTTCGCAGTTTTCTACAATATAACGCTCAGAATCGGCCGATCTGTCCTACAGGTCAGCAACATGGTCCAATCTATAAACGCAAAGATTTTGATAGCTGCAAATGGTTCTTCATAAACAACGATATGGATAACAGGATTTTAGCCAAACCGAAGCGCGGTCTTTATCGTGTGTTAGATCGACGTCAGAATTACATCATTTTGGAGATTAATGTTAAGCTGAAGCTGTCACCAAACACAGATTATCCCCGGCCGAAGTTGATCCTAATGAACCGCTGTTCCACGATAATGACCTATCAGACGGTGAAGAAACGATAATTCCACTTCCAGACAGTCTTGCTGGCTACGGACAGACACCCGACATCTCATCAACAACCGAGACAACTGATGCCGTCACGCCACCGCGAGATATAGAGGAAACAGAATCAGTGTTGACAGAGCCACAATCAGTCGTTACACGGTATGGCAGAGCAATAACACCTCCTGTAAGGTTAGCCCCTTTCATTGTGTACTAATTTTTATTGTCAGGGGGTGTGTGTATGTAACACGAGGCTCCGCGTTACAACCCAACGATGTTCGATTTTGACAAATACAGTGCTCTTTAAGGTCAAATAATCTAACTCTGTTCTTACACAATATTTCTCTTAACTGTGATTTTAGAAACAATCTCTGTTAGTTTCAAGCAGTTTTAATTAAGATTTCTTGAACTGCAATTTTATTTGGAATTAAGAGGACTTTTATGAAATAGACGGAACCGCGCGCGATACGGATGAAACACGCGGTGGACAATTGTGTCACAGTGGATTTATCTCGCTTAGTTGGATTATTCGTTGTTTACACAAAGGATTTACCGTTCACATTTAATTATTCCTATCCTAACTTCAGAGAATAATGGATTAATATAATGACATGAGTTAAAACCATAGCAAGCAGTTGACTAAATATTCGTGAGGTTTTGTCATTGAAGTCTTTATACGGATTACAGAAAACATTTTTCTTTATAAACATAAATCATTTTACTATGTTCATATCATTGTATATTTTCACTTGTTGGACGATATTCATTTTAATTCAGACATTTGTGTAAGAATAACTGCTTGTGTGCAAACATTTTCTTTATAAACATAAATCATCTTAACTTTTGCCGTCTAGAAGACGGACAATTTAGTTTAACTGTGAATGGTGTTAAAGACCTACTTTTGCATTAAAATCTGTTTTTATTGCCGACCAACACATGGTCAATTTGGACTAACTGTGAATTATATCTCTATTTGTAACATTGTGTATAATAAACGTATGACCAGATGTTTTTGCGTTCTCACATCAACCATCCGGAAAAGATCAGAGACTGATTATGTACTCGGGTAGTAATAATTGACACCATGGATATGTAGGACGGGTACAGAATCACGAACTAGATAGCTACCCCGCAAAAATACGCCTATACCTGCATTACTGATATATTTGTATTGATAGGTGAGAAAGGAACTTGCAATAACAGTCTAAAACTCGTAAGATTTTCTGAAATTATTAAAAAGTCTTTAGTGCCGTAATGTTATTCAATAAATTTGCCATTAGAGGTAAAATCTGAGTGCCTCGTGCTAGAATATGCCGCACTAGGAAAACCACTGATTCTGGAAATCAAGTTTGCAAGCTTGATGTAAACACCAATCCAATAGTATTTAACCAGTTGTCGAGCAACATATATAAACTACCGTCAGTCGCAACGGACAGACGCGTTTTGACATTCCATGATCATCACAAGAGTACGACGGCAAAGTGACTATCAAGGATCAAACCGCATTGAATATATATGAAAATCAAAGTTAGATATGCGGCTCTCCCTTCTAGCAGTCTCGCATACATTGAACTTGACTGGAAATGTTGGCTGAGCAATTTCTCTGTAATCATGAACATTAACTGTTTGTAGCTTTCGCCACACACACACACACACCATATATATATATATTTATAGAAAATACAATTATCACGATAATTGGTTGCGCGGGTGTCGGTACCAATTCTTTAAATCAAGATTTCGATCTTCAAGTAATCACCAATCCCAATGTATTTAACCAGTAGTCGAACAACATAACAAAACTACCAGTAGTCGCAACGCACTTACGCGTTTTGTCCTTCCATGATCATCTTCAGAAAACGACGGCCAACTGACTAGGCCATTTTTAAGATGCTTGGCATGATATTTAATGGCAGAACTAAAGATTATTATGCTATCAAGATATAGCGTAACATAGTCAGTGCTATCGCGCAGAATTATTCTCCATGAATAGCCAAAATGTCCAAGTAGCACAAATGAGATCAAAGTTAATGTTAAATTATTCGAATAAACCGAGAAAGACTGATGATTGCAGCCTTCTTTATTTCTTCTTGTGCTATCGGAATGTGATGGTAGGCTTGGCTATAATCAATGTAGAGAAAATATTTTCAGTCACTAATTTATTCCTCCAATGCATTTTTTATGAGAATAAGACAGCACCTGCATTTGTTCTAGAATTATCTTCCAAAATTTATCACCGATGTTGTATGATCACTCAGCCTATGAGACGAAATTCAATGTAGATTTCAAAGCCCATTTTGGTGGTCTAATGATGCCATTTTCCAATAGTTTTAATAGTTCATCTTGAGTAGCTTTGTGTTTATCAGGAGTTAATGGCCTTCCCTAAGCGTAATAGGTTATCCTGTGGTGTTGATTTGATACATCGTGATGGTGAAACATATCTTTTATTTGTAAAGATTGAACGAAGATTTGTGTTCTATAAGAGCTGTTGATATCTTTGTTGAATGAGGCATCAGAGATGCCTTTAAGATATATTATTCCAAGTGTTCGAAATCTGGAATCGAAACAATTGTTTTAAGTCCGGTGGCTCCGTCAATGCTATTCTGATATGCTAGATTAATTATAAACCAAAATTTAAACAGGATATAAAAGTCAATTATGTCGTTTAAGATCTTGATACTAATAAGGCTGTGCAAAAATGCACGTCGAAAACATATTTTTAGGCAGCAAAGCTAACAACTTTTTGCGAAATAGACCAATACGTGGGTGTTGCTAGCAATATTCAAAAAAATTCAGAATCTGAGTCATCATTCAAAACAAAAAAAACTGATGCATCTGCGCCAACGAAAGTCCCTCCAGTTCAAAAATCTTGGGACGTAGAAGTTCATTGATTTGTTTAATTAGATAATATATGCAAATTTGTTGTTTATGTGGTTTGATGTTATTAACTAAATAACTGTTTTTGCGGTTAATCCGTGTTTGACGAAAGGAATTGTTTTTGGGTCGACGATTCTTTTATTTATGCTCGCAAAAATTACACTGTCTCTAAGTTGTGGCTTATAATGTCTCTAAATAAAACAGAAAGATGTCATCGGATGAGGCACACACGAATGAATATTGAGCTAGCTTGGATTCGAGAAAAAAATATGATTGGTGATAGCTTACTAGACCTTATGAAACCACGCAAAAATTGTCGAGAGAAACATAAACAACATGCTTCAAATTTAAAACACACTTGTCCAGTAAATTTCTAGTACTTATACCCGAGCTCCTACCAAAATCTACTACCACAGAGTAAACAAACTGAAATAAAGCAAACTGAAGCTGAATGTACAACTGTCGAATTAAATCATCGACTTTAAATTAAAACCGTTTAAATTAACTTTTCGGAAAGGAGTTTGTGAAAATAGTGATGCAAACGAAAAGCTTACCAGAAAGATTGCAATCATCTTTTAATGTATTGTGAATTTGCACGACCATAATATTTTATGATAACGAATGGAAGCTACGTGTTATGATGCCGAAGCGTAAAAATATATTTATACGAATATTTAGCGTTTATCAATACACGCAACGTAGATTCTATTAGAATTCATATTAACAGTACACCATAGAATATTATTATTCTAAATTAGACTGGTTGATTTGCTGCAATAAAATTGAATCGCATAAATTTCTGCGCTTCACTAATAATCTTAGGCTATGTAAAGTTCACAGAATTACAGTTAAAGATCAAAATACACATTCCATACACGACAGAAAGTATTCAAGTATCACGTAAAAGCAAACGAATTGTTGGATTAGTTCAATTATTTTGCTATATGTATACTAGTTAGTTATGCAAAAACACCAAAAAAGTTTCACTGCTTCTATGATGCGATCGCCAATTACAAAGCTTTACCCGGCGTGCTGTGCAACGTTATTTAACGCGGCCAAATGAGCAGTTACTTTAGGGTGGCACTGACGAGTGAATTAAGAACCATTTAAAGGACAATGTTGTGGATAGCGAATGTACTAGATAAGGAACTGATGTTCACAATTCCTTATAGTCTTGCTATTTGTGTCCATTTGCTATGCTAGGCAGATGGACGTTAGCCTGTAGTTTAGCAAAATCAGGAGTTGTTAAACACTATATTGAATGCCCATGTGAGGATAATTTGTGCGAAAACGCATAGAGGCTGACTATCGTATAAATTAATGGATTACGTCCGTCCAAAAGGTACAGCAGGATTTGATGTGACTGAGATCAAGTTGTGTACATGAATCAGCATATATAAAACAGCATGCGTATAAACTGTGCGCAGGCACAGACCGAGACAACCAGAGAACAGATAGCGAGCACGTCGGAATATGTTGCCTAGGAGATACAATGAACTAATATAATTGGTGAATTACAGAGTGTACGTGATTGACTAATTGTGAGGTCATGTTACATGTTTATTTTAATTGCGAAAATATATTGTTTGAATATGCGTGCACGGTTTAAAGGTAGATCATTTCACTTTATACATCGGTATTGATAAATATGATGAGAAGCTTGACGGAAGTGAGAAATCTGATGAAGATAAAATCGAGCAAACTGGAAATATATTTGTGTTTATATGAATCATAGTTGGAGTTATCGAAAAAACGCTAAGTAGAATTTAACTCCAAAAATGGGAAACTGAGAGCTGAAACAAACCCAAAAATTGATAAAATAAGTATTGATAATCCGGCTTGGGTGGAGATAGTAGGACTAAAAATGGATGAAAATAAGTCGGATGCCACTACCAAATCAGGGGAAGAATTATTAAACATTCTGACAAGTCAAGTATCCGAATGGAACGCTAAACATGACATTTTGATATTAATTACTTTAAAGGAGAAAATTCATCCAAAACGAAGTTTGCAAATTATATGATTTCAACAAAAGTACTACAGATTCACAGATCATAAGATGTTATTGCGTGGAGATGAAATCTAATCACAGAGGTCAGTGGTCGTCAAATTATCTCAACGAAACATGAACATTCGATTAGATATAATTACCAAAAAAGAATAATCCATCTGTCATAAGAAAGTTTTTCATTGGAAAGTAAAAAACGTTTGTACAAAGAAACTTTGCGAATGTAAAGAGAATAAATCAAATTTTTAACCAGAAGACACAAAACGCTCGAGGAAGAAAATGATCAAATATTGACGAACACAATACTGATTCCACGAAACTGAATATTAGCTACCACATCGCTATTAAACGTGTTAGAAAGTTGGACAATGAATGCTATTGACTTAAAAGCTCAGATAAAGTATTTCAAAAACCGATCACGTTGATATATTTGATCAAATTGGGGATGTACATGTGAACAAGTATTGTAATACTAATTCATTTTTATGAACATGTTAGATGTGCTAAGAACAAAATATTTATGCTAAGCGATTTTATAATGAAAAATAATTTTGACTTTATAATTTTAGCTGAAATATGTCTCCATAAATAATTTGAGAATCACGAATGCAAAATCTTTAGATATTATTTATTTCGTAGACACAGATTGTTTAACAATCGTGGCAGTGCTATTTTTATTTTCTATTAACGTAACTTGAATGCCAATCTGTTAGACAATAGAAAAGCTAACGCTCTTATTGATACTTTCGCTAAACAATTTGACACTTTGGCCTTGACAGCGAACTATAAACCATCGTATTCAAGTCTTTTAATGTCTGCCAACACATTTTGGAAGACTATGGATATGATTTTGTCGAAGAAGATTTTGACAAAGTGAATAGTATAAAATAATAAACCTATTCCCTAATAATGATGCAACTCAAGTTATAAATTGACCAAATAAATATTTAAAACGCTTAGACCATGATTTCTTGGAGCTGAATTTGATACATAAGTACAATTTTGGGCTAGTTATTTACATTAAAGAACTGGAAAAATATTTTGTTTCTTAAATTGAATAAGCTGTAAAACGCCCGGGCGTCAAGTAAATGTCATACGACGTCAAAAAGTTTGTTAGGAGCGAGGATGGCTGAGATTGTGTACTGTTTAGGGGCCCTTATTAGAACCGGTTTTTCGTTCTCCAGCAAATACCGAAAATTTTGATTGTTTTACTTGATGCCGCGTAAATTGAATTTAAATTTCATTTACATAATATGTCGGCGAATTGTTCTTGAGACGTTACATCACTTTCCTCTTTGAATAAAGAAAGTCATTCGTCTCGTCGAGGCTTGATAAGAAATGTGGAGCAGAGTTCAAACCAAGTTAGACCTTTGGTTTGGGCACTGTAGCTAAAAAGTACGCGTAGTAGGCATTAGCTGCCATTAGTTTGTAACGTGATACCGTTTTCAAATAACCTGTAGGATTGCTAAATGGTTATTAGAGTTTGCCGGTCATCCTGTTTAAAAATAGAGCAGTGTTGAGTTTGGGAGCCGCAACGTGAGATTTCGAATTGTTCCCTGAGATTGCCAGGATTGAAAACTGACGAGTTGGATTTGTGTGCATTTGAATACGACAAAGGATCCCAGTGTTGTTTATCACTGTTCGTAGGTGGGTCTGGCTTCTGATAAAGTTGAAATATAAGTGAAAATGGCCTGTAACGGTGTAGTCATTACAACAACAGTGTTGCTACTGGGCGTGATATTGACAGGTCATCGATAGGTCTTGAACGCAGGTATGAACCATATGTTACAAACATATATCTTGAAGATAAGGTGAGAACAAAAATTTTGCTCGTTATAGAGATGGCATAATACCAAAGAATTGTTCAAATGTTTAGCTAAAAACAACTAGTTATACCACGTGAGACAAGTAAGTGTGGGAAAAAAAGAATCATGTTAATTCATAGAGGTCACGTTGCGTGACATAGGTCGCAAATGGTGCGCGTAATGTTAAAAATTTGATAAGTAGAATAAAGATAAAGTAATGTTAATAAATAATCAGTTACGCGTTATGCAAAGCAAGCTATTGCTAGGTTGAGATTGTAGGCAGATAGAGCCTGAGACGTAAGTATAAAGTTGTCTTTTCCCAGGATCAGGCGGTTCGATAAACGGTTTCAACCTGTCTATGCTTACTGATGTCGGTGTAGTGCCTTGCATAATAATGAAGTATT
>JAQBSW010014048.1:0-12457 GCA_029291075.1 Eudiplozoon nipponicum
TCCACCATACATATTATTTTGTTTATTTAGCTTAGGATTTATTGGGTTGCATAAAGAAGCCTCCGCTGTTCGTAATTGGTTTTTGCTTTTCGCTTTAGAAGAGCATTTGGAAATCTGCCTGATTTATAGAACAATTTTTAGGAACAATGAGTTAAACCATACGCAATCATTCTCCCCTATGCCAATAGCGTGAAGTCTAAAATTTTCGCCAATTCACTTCTTTAGTAAGAGGCTAGTCTGGTCTATACAGCCTCTCAGCATCCTATAAATACACAATGTCGGTATATTTTATTCCTGGGAGCTTATCATATACGTGAACGTTAACCGGACGATTTAATTTATAAAAAAAACATCATCTGTGCTTTAGGCATCTGAGACTTCAAGTTTTCTACAAATATTTCCAATGGTATAACCCCTTTTAAAGGTATACTGGCAAATATTGTCCTTTACTTGAATACGGCTTTGTCGGACTTTTGTCGTTTTCTTCATCAAACACTTCTTTGTACCCGTATTCTAATAAAGTGATTTTGAGTACCATCAGTCATTGAAATGAAACACTTCAGAACAGATTTTTTTATTCAGTACAAAACAATGAGAATCAATTTTCTCATTTGAGAAAATAGGACAGCGCAGTGCTAAAGGATGTACTGTTCAATCCATGCTTTCATCTAATATATTTTCCTTTTAAGACTGCCATTTTCCGTTCTCAATGGCAATGCGTAAAGGAAAGTCTGAGCTATACTAAGAGTTTTCGTGCTCGCACAAAAACTAAATGTGATGATCTATACCGTTACAATTTTTAAGCATGTCCTTTATATTGACTGCCAATTCAGTTCCTAATTTGTCATGGAACCTGCTTTCAATTTTTAATTTGTTTTGTCTTTCTATATATATATATATATATATATATGATCGTTCTCTTATTCCACAATCAAACGCTCAATAATTCCCAAGTCTGTTTTGACTTTATATATTTAAATTTAAAAGGTATATATGTGTGTATATATATATATATATATGTGTGTGTGTGTGTGTGTGTTTCGATGCCTGTGGAAAAAATATGAAAGAAACGGTTCTTGTTACTGAGAACATTTTGCTTAACTTTACAAAAATAAAAGGTGCTTTGTATTGTTATATTTTAACTTATCTAACTGATAGATGACCCACAAATAACTTTATCTAAAGAAAATTAATGAAGAAATAAGTATTCATATATATATATATATATATATATATATATATATATATATATATATATATATATATATGCTAGGTAAACAGCTATCAGTTGGTTGCAGCCTTATGCAAAATTACTGTTTGTATGTACATATTTTATAAAATAAATTATACCTTTAATCGTTATACATCTTGTTGTTTTTTAAATAATCACAATTTAACCTTGTAAATAGCCAACACGGATTGTGATGTAACGTTTGTTGCACCTGAATTTGGAATTTCGAATAATCAGCCTTTTAAATTAGCTTCAACGACTGTGCATTCAACCAAAAAGGATTCTCTTGTTGCGACTGACCGCCAGTCCTATTTGTCTAATTCTAAGAGCTCTGCAAATCTGAAAGCGTCAACAAGCTTTGGATTTCTGCAAATTCGATATAACGGCTGGTCGACGCGCTATAACATTCAAGTTGAAATAGATTCGCCATTGTTGTATCCCGTCGGCTATTGCAAAACCACCAATCATCCTTTAGAACCTCCACCTTCATGTGAGTGTAATTCATTTTAATTCATTTTTCTTATTTAATTTTTAAAACACAATTTGAGCTCAACTTGGCTTCTCCATTGCAAAATCCAATGTTCTCAAAAACGACTGAAATCTTTAGAAGATCTAACTTACATTTTATGTGATTATCCAAAACTAGTTTGTCTTTTCGTTTAAGTTAAATTTGAATAAGCATTCAATTAATATTTTTTTCAATTATGTTTTTTAAATAAATGTAGGATATGGCAAAACCACTGTCTGTCACGCATACCAACCTCTCTTGAATTTAAATCTTCGCTACAGAAAAGGGAATTATAGTTAATTTGGAAGCATATATGTGAATGCACACGATCTAACTATATTTTAAGCAGTAAACGTTTACTCTTTCAAATCTGTATTGCCAATTTTCGCCATATTTATATAATTTATTAAGAAAATCAAGCATTGATTATGCAAGTTAGGATAATAACTTTATATCAACAAGTCAAAACATTCCTATCGTTTGAGGAAAGTTGGATTTAGTACTCTTCTTTAGTAAATCTTCGCATTTGGTTAAGCTAATACAATCAATACTTGCTTAATAATAGAATTGTTTTAAATAACGGCATAACTGCAAATGCACTGTACGACATTCATTTCAATCGAAACCTATATTTGAGACTTCCTGAGCTGAGACCGCTTCTCTAGTTGCACACGTTTTATTGCTTAAGTAATGACCAAAAAATGTTGCAAAACATTCAGTACTTATGACGTGCAATAGTATTGCTATACTGCATGACTGGCAATAAATTGAATTTGAACAATAATTCATTGCGCGGGTGCTGGCAATAACTCTTTAAATGGAGTTTGAAAGCCTGAAGTAAACACCAATCCCAATGTATTTACCAGGTGTCAACTAGCGTTAGTTTTGCTATGTTGTTCGACGACTGGTTAAATACAATGGGATTGTTGTTTACTTCAAGTTCGCAAACTTGATTTACAGATTAAATTGAATTTGTTTACATCTCAATTCCATAACCCTGATTAATATAAATGTCTATAATACATATGCAATCATTGATTGACAAAATTTTAACAGTTGACAAAAGCATGAAATAGGTGTAACATTCGTCAATTAAAAGTTCATCGGAAATTCGGAAGTTTTTTTTTAAATTACATTTATATAGATATTAAAAGCAATTTATTTTCAAATATTAAGCATTCATTGTGATTGTTGGCTTTAATTTACATAGATATTCTTATAGACATGATCAGCTGTTCAATTAAGAGTTGGTTCTCGACTTACGCTTATGTCAATAGGTTGTGATTTAATGCGCTTTGCGAAACACATGTTTTAGATGTGCACTAAGATTAACGCAAAATAAAATATTCCATAATTTATATAATTAAAGGAAACTTGGACGTGTAGAGGATGAGAAAAATTATCAAAAGCAAGGTTGCGATCTTGATGAAAACACAACTTCCATTATAAACGTAGGTTTTTTAATATAAACTAAGCAATGTGCAATTAAGAAAGGGAAATGCATGCAATAAACCAGTTGCGTCCGTATTTACTGAATTTAAACCTGATACATTTGCTTCGGAGACTGTTGCTCGAACCACTGAGCCAACCTGCCGTGCGTTACACAAATATTTTGCATTTATATAATGAATAAATTAATTGGTCAGCTTTTCCTCCAGGAGGGCCCTATGTTGCTACCTGAGTAAGTGGCTCTGAATTGAACATTTATGTATACGTACGAAAATTTGGTAGCGCGGACAGCGATAACATTTTCATAAATTAAGATTGAAAACGTGAAACCAGCACCAGTTCCAGTATATGTATACATTTTTTCAGCAGAGTTGCCCAGGTTCGAGCCCTGTCTGCGGCACAATCTGTACAGTACATGAAGAGTGCCCAATATGGATAAAGCAGGTCCACTAAATGAATTGCTCCTTTTAATTTATACTGACAAATGAATGTATATAATAGGACTAGTGTTTATATCAAGATCGAAACTTTAAATTAAATAAACCCATCATTTGTATGATAAGAAATATTTTTTTATAAAAGCAACAGCCCGATGCAACATTTGGCTTGCAACATTACCGGTAAAAAGTTCATTAAGTTAGAGTTTCCTTATATCTTTATATATTCCAAATTTTCATCAAATTTTGGAGCTTTGTCTTTCGATGAAAGCCATGTTTTTTTAAAAATTTCATTAAACATGTTGACTATGCAATAATTTAAAATATTATACAAATTTAATATACATATATATAATGTTTTGCTGCTAAAATTCAGGATTTATAATATATTGGATAGTTTGTACAAAATCAGTAAAAAATAAAAGCATGAACAATATTTTGAATGTATAAAAATACCATTAAACCAATAAATTTTGTAATCATTTCCCAGATACGGAAGAATGGTACAATCATGATGTTGAGATGTGAAATTAAAAATTCATCATTGCATTTGTATATTTTAAATTGAAATGGTTTGTGGTTGCCTGTGTGAAATTTTTTTGATTTAAAGAAATTATTGTCTATATTTTATCTTATTTGCATAATGTTCAATATCACATCGCTTTGCCTTTCGCTTTGCTTCAGATGATCTTGCATATGAACATGAAGCTACTATGGCTAACGTCGACACACAATCGACGACAAGTTCAACTAGTTCCCTACGAGATTCATCGTATGGTAGCGGTGTCCCGGGAAGCACCTATAACCTAATCACATGCCCAACTTTTGGATGTCGTGGCCTGGGACACGTTAAAGGTCCACGATATTCCACTCACCAAAGCTTGTCTGGCTGTCCGTATTCAGATGTGAATCTTCGAAAGCAAGCTCATATTCGCATTCAGGAACGCATAAGCTCTAACATGACAGTGAAAAATATTGGGCTTCAGCCGCCTATCGTTAATGACTATAAACGAAATACTCCAGAATATGCCGCATTCGAGCAAGAAAATGATGAAACGAAATTTGCTTCAAACGCCAAAGAACCTGAGTTCTTAGTTGTAGTTGGCGATAGTCCGCGAAAGGCTACAGTTGCCGAGATAATCCCGGACACAAAGCCAATTGAAATCGATATGAGTTCGGAGAATTGTGACGACAATGATGCAGACATCGACGTCTCAAATGTTGAAGAAATTGATGCTTGTGGCAAAGATCATATCGCTGCGATAGACAGTAACAGTCAAAGTATTATTCCGAATAGTCTACCCAGTAATTCACTTCAGGTAATTGGTTGTAGCATAAAAAACGATCCAGCTATCTCTAGTGTAACTGCTGAGGCCGATGTTCTCGAAAATAACAGGATGGAGTTGAAAAACAACGATATTACCAAACATAATAAAAATAATTTCAGTTTGGCACAGAGTAATTCAACTAAAATTGTCGGAACGCCTAACATTGGTAATTGCTGCGGCCAACCAGCTTCAAACTTCACCGATTTGGTTATCACGCCCACCCAAACTTTAAGTCAACAAGAGCAGTCGTTCTACGCCTCCCTTGCAGGTTCATCTTCTCCATTCTATATACGTTCGTCACTGCCAGTTGATTGTATTGGACTTGTGTCAACTAGTCACAATCACAGTAATGCAAGTTCAGTAACTCATCAGGAATTATCAAGCTCCTACTTAAATGGTTGGTGTTAACATATGTTCATATTAACAGTTACGAGACATCCTGCCCACTAAAAAATTACATTTTTCTAAAAAATAACATACCTTGCAGAATGAAAAAGGATTTTTAAATAACCTCATTAATTCACCTGCTTACATTACACAGCTAAAATGAAAACTACATATCATAAAAGTCGTTTCAAACAACTATGCAGTTATATAACCAGTTGGGCAGTTTCTTGCATGTTTACACACAAAGTAAAAGTATTGATCATTCGCTACATGATACGCTTACTGTATGCGAGTGTGAAGACAATACATCTCATTTAAGAGCGTCGACAATTGTACTTACACTCTTGGAAAGAAGCACACCTTCTAAGGTTTCAATCTCACTCGTTATGAAAATTCTTATTTCGTTTTAGCACAAACCGCACACATCTGTATGGCTAGTTTAAAGCACCATCCATACTTGATGTCTAGTAAAATTTTTAAACCACTGCCAAAACCATATTAAATTATACTCTCTAGATAAATTTTCGTGTATATATATATATATATATATATATATATATATATATATATATATATATATATATATATATATATAATATCCAGCCAAGAAAAAACAGGCCCTCGACTAGGAATCAACAAACATACAATCGGACTGGCAACAAACTGAAGTGGAAATAGCAGAGGCGCATACGGTGACAGAAGTCTCCAAACAATGTGAGCGCTTAACACTGCAATCCACACTGGCGCTGTTACCATGCAGTGACAACCTAAATTTGCGCAACAAGGCAAAACGATCAACTACACTGGGAAAAATAGCACTCGTACATGTAACAGTGAACAATGCGCACAAATGGTTAATTCTCAAGCCATCGAAACAATAATGACCAGATCTCAGACATCACTTTGCAATACTGCGAGAATGACCTTTACATGCCAACACGCATACACACAAACACAAACGCACATATATAGGTGTATAATATTCAATAGGAATACCTTCTTAAGAGAGAAATGTAATCATTTGAAATTTTAATTGCTTCCTGCATCTAGTGTATGATTAGGAATTCTACTAAAATAGCCATTATGGTCAAGATTGTTGACCTACTAGCTATCTATTTGAACGGTTTTCACTCACTTATGTATAGCTTTAAAATTAATTGGCTGTTTGCGCATATTTATTGCTATGTTTCCATGGTTCATTTAATGATTTTATATCAAAATAGTCTACTACTACCACTAATGCATGAATTGCGATGAGCCAGCATAATCTGCCAATGCTTTTCTTTGACCTCCAATGAAGTGCAAAGTTATGCGATGGCTTTAAAGGACAATTAGGTTACCCGATTCTAGTACAAGATGGAGAACGCGTCAGTCTGACTTCTTCCTATTGGCCTACCGGGTATAAGTAACTTTATCCGCGGTTTTGCCCTACCAGGATAGCCCAACAAGCCATACAAGCATACAAACCATCACCCCCAACAGTTGTGTCCAGTTTCAAGTGGTATATATGTATACATACAGAGAGAGAATTATAATAACAGGCTTTAATAAATTCTATGTTGTCGAGATAAATCAAAATTTGATGCGCTATAAAACGCTATTCATCTACTAGATTGGAATCGTCCTTACTGGTCACTCATAATTAGCCAGAATTATAATCTATTGCAATGATTAGTTTTTGCCAAACATTTATTTTTAAATTCGGTTGTTTAACTTTCGTTCTATATCACCTACTTAGATTCCATTTTTTATGACTGAGTTGTCATTTACGGCTCTCTTTCAGACAAGTGATTGCCAAAACATAAATTAAATGGTTGAAAGCTGAAAGTTGCACGAAATGCTCACATAAGGCGGTTTAGTTTGTTGATTTTATAACTCCGAATAAATTCCCACCGCGATCAAATTATGAACGTAGCAATTCTGGCGTTTTTTTCCTATGCGTTTGGCCCTTTGGATTTTTTCTATGAGTAATGAAAGATATACACATGCAAACACACATACACGATAATATATATATATATATATATATATATATATATATATATATATATATATATATATATATATATAGATTATTGAAAATTGTATACAGTGAAGACTGAGACTTAACTAGATTATGTTACGGTGCATTGACCATTGACATAATGGGCTGCATCAGAGGAGCTCCTCAGGCTGTCAAAGCTTGTTGAATTTTCCGTTTGCCATACAACCTTGCGGTATTAAAACGAACTTTTTCTGTGATAAAGGTTGCGAACGTGATATAAGCCATTAAGTACTTACATTTGTCGGTATAAACTAATAATTATAAAGTGTAGAATAGGCAATTCATCCAGAAGACCGGTTTCGTCATTATTGGGAATTCATCCTGTACTGGCCCGAATTTACCGCGGAGAGGGATCGAACACGGACACGTCTGCTATGGAATTTTGTGGTCTATACTCTAAGCCAAACAGCCGCACCCTACACGCCTAAAAGAGAAAAAACTAACTGAGTTACATTAATTAGTATACGACTAAAAATTGGGTGTAATGTACGGCAGCGTGGTTTAGTGGTTAGAGCATCAGAAGTGCCCATGTTCGACCCTTTTCTGCGACAAATTCTGGCCAGTACATGATGAGTTCTCAATAATGACTAATCCGGTTTACTGGATTAATTGCCTTTTTACACTATAAAATTCTTAGTTTATACTGGAAAATGTAAGTACTTGTGGTATTTGTTCCGACAGGTTTCGCGTTTATGATTTTGTTCTGTGAGTGCTGATCTAATTTGGAAATCACCAATCACAGATAAGACGTGTTTATCTCCTATTTTCTGCAAGGCATTTATTTAGTTGATATTCGTTGCAAAATCTTTCTGTTTGTTGTCTGGTTTGTATTTCGATTGATCATTTATGATCGATTTCACTGATTCTCTACAAGCGTTGGCTTCAAATATATCAACACTTGATCCTTCGTAGGGTGTGCCAAATTGTATAGATTTGTTTTATTTTAGTTTTCGTAGTTCGTCCACATGCGTCATTGTGATGAACTGGTTGCCTTTGTAATCCTTTCTGTAACGTTCTAGTGCGCTAACCATCTCGGCTTTCAGACTTTGTCCATTGAACGCCTATGGAGCGTTGTCTTATTTTAAGTCACTCTTTAAATTTTCATTTTCAGACTGGATGTCTATAATGTCGCGTTCGCTTACACTTCTCTCCTTAGAAGCAAAATTTTTTATCATTAAAAAAACCCTAAGTGAACGTGACATTATTTACATCCAGGCTGGTAGGGAAAATTTTTACTTTGACTTCAAATATTAGACCGCCCCAGAGGCATCCAAAAAACAAGGTCTAAGAGCTGAGAAAGCTACGCACTAGAAAATTACAGAAAGGGTTTCAAACACCAGCAAATCCTTACAAAGAAGCATGAAGCCGAACTACGAAAACTACAATCCAGGAAACTTATACGACTCGCCACACCCGACAAAGGATGAGTAGTTGTTATACTTGAGGCCAACGCATATAGTGGGCTACATTGTTTGCAGAGTGACATTTTTGTTATCAAAACTCCAACTTCACAATTGACACATTAATTATTTTTAGTATGTCGGATAAATATATAACAATTAGATACATATTTTTGCGGAAATCAAATGTTTAATCAAATATGTATTTATGCAAGTATGTATTAGGTTTTGCGAACCTAGTAACAAATTAGTTCAGTTGTGACCAGAAGGAGAAACCAAAGGCAGCATGAACGGAAAGTATAATCTCATGCACATTCGTTTCGTGCTTACTGCGACTCATCAGTAGGAGCCTGTATTACGCCCTTTAACCACTATATATTTGGTAGAAGAATGTGGAATAATAGGACGGAGTTTTTAAACAATGTAATAGTATTTTTTGCTATTTTGGTTAATATGAGCATGTAAACCTGCTGCCATATTTTAGTTAAAATTTCATGCAGAAATTAACAATTTGCTTCCATTTATTACATGAAAGAATACGGAAAAATTGCGACTATACTTTATAAAATAGCAATATAAAAAGTTAATTTCACCATGCATTAAAATAAGACAAACTTAAATAGTGATTACTTTAAGATAAATTTTTGATACAGATTAGAAGATATATTTGTGTAAAGATAAATTAACTAAGTTTATTAATGTAAGCAAATTACAAAATACATTTTTGGAAATATCTAGTCAATAATGTGGTTTATTTTTCAAATTTGCAATCTAAAATAAATAATTGCGCATATAGTTTTTTCATGAAAAAGTAAATCCAAAATATTCAAATGATTAAGAAAACTACAATTTGTTTTCCGTCTAAATTAATTTTGCACAGGCAAATTAGTTGCAAACGTTGCACGAGATTTTCTCTCGAGTCGATTGCACAACATTTTTTTTATAGAAAAGTTACAACTGAGAAACGCGCTTCAAATAGTTTTATTTCAAGACGAGTTTAAATCCTGTTACGTTAGGTACCTGAAAACAAAAAAATTATTTGAAACTTCCTCTTCGTCAATTCTTGCCTCGCACATATGTACTGTTTAAATACCTAATGATTGACGCCAATTTGCATTGAAATGTAAAATAATAAAAACGAAAAATGCAATCTTTTTAACGACATTACAATTACCTTCGCGTGATTGCATTACTTTTCACTGAATTTCATGCGGCGAAGGACGTGATAAAATAAATTTTGGCGTTCTTTGGGAAGAAAAATTTTAATCGAGTTACCAGCCGAAGACCAGCAAAACTATTATTAGTTGCTATACTTCATGTAGGCTATAGATAAATGGCGTTTGTGCTTTCTTCACGTTTTTAAATAAATAGTTAACCATTAAGTATAAATGTCATTTTCATACCATCGGTTGGCATTCGTTAAGCCAAAAATTCGGCAGTTCGTTCCTGAAGAATTTGGTGTCAGCCAGTTATGTGAAAATGACTTTTTTGTACCAAAATTTCTGTCTTCTTCTTGGCCACAAATGCCCAGCTTCAACGATGTTAACTTAGTTTATTATTCGAACATTAGAACATTATTAGAACGTACATTTTCCTAAAATATTTTTCAAATGAAAAATTGTTTTATTTGTGTCGTTGATGTTCACTATATTGTCAGCAATTATGTCTTCATGTTGTCATTAGTATTTTGACAAACTCATGGAATATAAGATAATACAGTTTTGCTTATTTAAGTTTCAACGTTATAGGTTTACATTGCAGACAAACCAATTTTGATAATGAAATGAACATTGCTTTGTGTGGGCGGTGATAACAATTATTATAATCAATGTTGCGATATTAATATAAACACCTGACCTATTAAGTATATATATATATATATATATGTATATATATATATATATATATATATATATATATATATATATATATATATGTCTATATAAACTGAGCATTGTAAAGTATAGTGAATTGCCTTTCTTCACTAAAGAATTTTTAGTTTATACCGACAAATTTATCTGTTTAATTGGTCAGGTGTTTATAAAAAGATCGCAATTTTGATAATAGTTAACTAATTTCTGTTTTGACATGGTTTCATATTATTTTGCGCTTCAACAAATTTTAATATAAAATATTAAAATTTTATTTATAATTTTTTTAAACATATGCTTTATAAAATATAATTTCGCATCAGGTTCTATTAATTTACCCAATGATGTCGGAAGATTCATTCCAGCTGGATCCAAATCTCTTCATACAACTTCGTTGTGTGGTGCGCAACCTAGTTTGGTAACCGACTGGGCTGGTTCCAGCTTTCAATTTGGCCAGTCCCAACAAACTGTGATTCCACAATTTCAGCAGCCATTACTACCCGGTGTATCAGTATCTCCTCTACCGAGACATCATGTAGCAAACCTAACCAACAGCGCACTTTGTGTGACCAGTACAACACCAGCTACCAATATCAATACTGTCCAATTAAACAATTTACAAACAGCCCCCAGCTCAGACGGTTCCAGTCTTGGTTGCATTCAACAGCAGCTGTTGTTGAATGGACAGCTCTATTCAGCCAGCAATTCCAATTTCAACATCCCTAATAATTATACGAATGTGCAAAGTAACCTTAGTAGTAATGAAACTGGATCTATTGTTCCGATACTATTGCCTTCTATGAGGCCTCTCACTCTGACATCCCATTCAAATTGTTTGCCTCATAAAACGTCACAGTCAAGTACGCTTGCTGGAGGATTACGAGACACCGCCGATTTTGTTGTTGCCTACTCAGCAAATTTGGGCCCTTCTCTAGCTCAAACATCGTCTTCTGCCCAGTTTATGCCACCAACTAACGTGAGTAACATCGTCTTGCAACCACATGTCATTCTAAACAGATAATTGATCCTGAATTTAAGAATTTAATTATTAATTTCACTGAACGTTGATCTTCAATGATGGTGGTGACTTAACATTTAACCAATAATGCTTCAAATTTGTTTTATTGGCTTTTACTAAATAGTGAAGTATTTGTTATCTATTAATTTTAATTAAATTTACACTTCAAGTTCCTAAAAGGCAAAACATGCGTTCGTACGATTTGCTAAGCTGCGTTACTTTTAATACGAATTTATGCAGACAAATAATCTGAATTGAAATTTCTAAGTAATTGCTATTGAAAACAAGCAAACATGCTGCGAATATATTTACCTTACTGTAAAAATAAATGAAGATACTGTTGAGAATCAAATTTGATAGAATTATCTTAGAAAAATTAGCAATTATTTTATAAACATAATAATAATATATGTAAACTTTAAGTTTGAATATATTTACATCAGCGAAGTAGCATCTAGTAAAAATTGTCCAAGTAGCGTTTAATTCATTCAAATCGCTTCACCTCACAGGTAATGTAACAAAGTTATAGCTTATATATATATATATATATATATATATATATATATATATATATGTATATATATATATAAATATATATATATATATATATGTATATATATATATATATATATATATATATATATATATATATTACACTGTATATTACTAACTAGGACGAAAAACCATCAAAACAATAATGACCAGATCTCAGACATCACTTTGCTATACTGCGAGAATGACTTTTGACATGCAAACAGGCACACACAAATACACAAACGCATAC
>JAQBSW010014049.1:0-12457 GCA_029291075.1 Eudiplozoon nipponicum
TTTATTTGGAATGGAAATATCAATTACCTAAATTTAACAGGAATAACTTCACCTTATGATAATAAATTAATTAAAATAATTAAAGTTGATTGAGCGTTTAATATTAGAAATTTTCTCTTCATTTTACCTATTGAATCTCATAAATATCAGCATGAAGTTGCAAGAGGTCATTCATCCGAAACGAATATATTGTTCGAGTTGAATCATACAATAGCTCTAGATGAAACACATTTGTTGCATTAATAATCTTCGTAGATATCTTAAAAAGTTTGATTCTGTTTCTTTTGATGCTATTATGAAGGTTTTTAGTTCAATAAAGTTGAATCCATATACTTTCAGACTGTTGAATTTTTATTTGTATAATATAAGCATGACTGTTCAGGTTAACAATACGCCGTCTAGATGGCTACGAATCACATCCGGAATATCTGATGGTTCAAGACTGGGACCGATATTGTTCGAAATTATTTTAAATTTACAAATGTGATAGTATGTGGTCAGATAAGTAAATTTGCTGAAGATTTAAGCATTTTCAAATCTATATACCAGAATAATATTGAGCATACTATTAGCAAAATAAAATTTGATAATTACTATTTGTGTAGACATTTAATGAATCTCAGAGTGAAGAAGATGTTATTAAACACACGCGTTGAAATTTTTTTCAAAACCAATCTAAATTATATATATCTCTCTTGATTCATTTGATTGTAATATTAACAAAATTCGCTAAGACTGGAAGTTATGAATCTTGGTAGGACTCTACATAGTATAGCTTCTGCAGTAAAGCAATACTGAATAGAATACATATTGTACTACAAAGTGATAGACATTTTAACGCAATACATTATATTAATATATCTATATTTTATTAATGCATATATATATATATATATATATATATATATATATATATATATATATTGGTTGAGTGATCCAATACTTACATTATACTGTATATACATGACTGAATAAATTTGCTACGGAATTCAAATATTATGCAAACAGTTAATTTATTCAGCTTAGTCGTTAAAGCAACCGGCTCAGAATCAGACGCGCCCAGGTTGGCGCGTTGTTTACAGCAAATTCTGGATAGTTCGGGCAGAGTTCCAAATAAAGAGGAATACGCCTTAAAATTGAAATTTTCGCATTTATAGTAGAAAATTAAGAGGTGAATGATGGGATTAGATAACTAACACAAGGTTTAAAATCTAGTTGTGTTATTTATCTGAAATCTTATGATGTACGAGCTATAGTCCTTTCGAATAAAACGCATTATAATGGAAATATGAATGAACAATTAAATAAGAACGATATTTAGGACAAAATAGGTAAAGAGCGTACGTATCTAATACATGACAAAGTTAAAGTATAAATTATAAAAAAGGATTAGTAATCAGAAATTGGACACGGTGTATAATGACTGCCTTATACAACGGGATAAAATCCCGACGACTGTTTATGGCCTATGTAAATTTCGTAAAACAGAAAACACATTAATGAATATTGAGAACGTACAACGATCTCCAGCCTTTAGAGTGTCTAAGTTTCTTTGTCTTAGAATAATAAAATATACGTATTTCTTACCTAATATATTACTGATTACATATAATTATATAGTATATCCATAAGGCTTCCTATATGGCTAGCTCCCTATTGTTATTGCATTTAGTAATTATTTTCAAGTGCTGTCTGTAGAACAATAATATTATGTCTCTCCAGACGTAGCACATAAAATAATAGTTATAGACAAATTAAGTTATAATCTGAAACGGGCTACTGAAAAGGAAAATGTTGACGTAGATTTGACGTATAATAACATACCTGTATTGAATGCTACATCAGATGAAAAAATATTTGGTTGAATACTATCTACATTAGTAGCAACGGTAGAAAACGCTGTACGTCATTCTGTGTAGAATTAAGATGAGTAAACTTTCAAAAATTAATAAACAAAAATAGATTCTGAATGTTTTGCAAATACTGTTATTTTCTTTTAAACGTTTCAGTTTGTTTTTTACTTAAAGAACATTTTCTTTTAGTTTGCAGTAAGTAAATTTTTTACAATTTTAGAATTTTCTATGCCCAGAAAATATTTAATATTTTAATTAATTTTGAATCTAATCTGGTTTTACATTTAATGTTTTCTCTTTCAAATTAATTTACTTCAATTTTATTTTTGACTATATATTTTTCAACAATTTATAACTTAATGTTTTGTTTGTTTTTATTATTTTAGTGTAACGACACAAATTAATGGCCGACATATTGCGTAAATTAAATTCAATTTTATTTACGTTGCACCAATGAGAAAAAAGCGAAACTTGCCGTTTAACCAATAGTGTGCAAGTAGGCATGGCATGCTATTTAAGCACGGCAATTTACCATGCAAGTCAGTGGTTGCATTTGCATTCTGGCTTGCGTCACGCGTGTGCGTTCTGTCGGCTGTCAATACCTACGCTGGTGATTTGATAGTTTCACCAACAATTGGCTACATCCGTGACTCATCTTGTTGCGGCATAACCAGCGAGACGAGCCAATTCATTGCAGAACCTGAACGACGTTATCCACATCGTGATTACAGCTCAACTGCGGGAGCGACAACTCAACCAGAATCCACCCAAGGCTCTAGAACATCTTCACACTCTGAACAATTCAGGAGAACGCATTACCAGGCCCTCTTAAGGGCCCCCTATCAGTAACAAATCTCTATTCAGAGCACCTTAACCGAGTTTGTAACGTCGTACGGCATTTACTTGAAGCCGGGGCGTTTACAAAATTGGCGACTGCGCCAGGATATTGATTATTGTTCTGATTTTTTTTGGTATAAATAAATTGACTTCTTTTTTCATTTATTTGGGATAAAATAGATTAACATTTGCGTTTTCTTTACCGTAATCGTGGTCTTCTGGGAATTTTTTTGGGTGTATATTCGTGGATTTGTAGTGAATTTATTTGGGGGGATATAATAATAATACATTGGAATCAAAGGCCAACGGGGCCTCAGTTCATCTTTCCCACGTACAAAACGACACCGTACGTACTTGACAGGCTCAATTGCGGATTTTTGGAAGAAGTTACTTTGACGTGCTTTTGTTCTGCGCTCATACACTGTGGAAGCTTTTGTGTGGGTAAGCGTTTCGTTAAAGTATATTTATATATTTTCATATTGCTTATAAATTTATGCTTTTAAGATCCCGTAAGATTGTTAGAATGTCAGGTCCAATTTTAGATATTGATGTTCCTGTTTGGGATAGAGATAGTGAACTATTCTTTATGCGCGTAGACTCCGCTTTCTCCCCGTTTCCTGATTATGACAGTCATCAAAAACTGTCAAAGGTTTTTGCTAAACTACCTTCTGAATTGCAGCGACGGATTTATCCTAAGCTTGAGGCCATTAGGAATCTACCTAATCCCATTTTGGGCCTACAAAACGAGGTAGAATCCTTGCTTGGACCCACGGAAACTGAGCAGATAATAAACAAATATGCGCAGTTAGATATGCCAAATCTTGGCTCTATAGAAATACTGAGGGAATTACGGAAACGTTGGTATAAAACCAACATTTCTGACCATGAGGCTAAGGTTGTTTTATTAACAATCTTCCCCAAACATTAAAACTCTTTGCCAGACAGCTCCCCAACACTCTCTCTATAGATGACTTATCTGAGAGATGTGAGTTAGAATATAGGGTTTTGGAACCCAAAGTGAATCCATCATCCTTTTCTTCACCCCCGCAAGATGATAGAATCTCCTCCTTAGAGAGAACAGTGGCGAACATGGCCAAAGTTCTAGAAGGATTGGCCATTACCAAATCGGAGATAAATCATGTGAATGCTCGACCAAAATTCGTTTCCAAGTCAAATTATAATGGTAGGCGGCGATCGAGATCTCCGCAATCATTTAATAAATATGCTCCAAAGAACTGGTGTTATAACCACCAGAAGTTTTTTATGCTTGCCAAGTTTGTCTTTGTCGTTCCGAAGAATTTCCGAATGAGTGCCAATTTCCACAGCTGACGGAAAGGACAACAGACCGCAGGCACAAGGGTGCATCAGTATCGGGAAACGTCTGGCGCAGGAAGTAGAAGACCGTACTTTCTGCACATCAACGGCATCAACGGCGCGACAGGGAAGAAGCCAACTACAATCCGACATCCCTGTCGACTCTTTTCGTCCACGACGAATTTTTCACATAGAGAACCAAACAGACAATGCCGGTTGCAATCACCAGCCTACTTGTTTGCATGACCCGGCCAAACAGCCAAACGAACTTCTGCACCTTCTTGATTTCAAAACTGGCGAAGAGTACATCGTAGACGCAGGTGCGGCAGTCTCAGTTCTCAAAGGTGATTCAATGGCCGAGATGTCGCTAGGCGTTCTTCTCGCAACAGCTACAGGCGAGCCCATACCAACTTATGGCTGCCGGTACCGCACACTCAACATAGGTCTACGACGTGAATTTTCCCACAACTTCATCATTGCCAAGGTCTCACATAATATAATAGGCCTTGATTTCCTTCTAAAATTTCGGCTCATTGTTGATCTTGCCAATCAAAAGATCATCGACCCTTCCACCGGACTTGAACAAAGCTTTTGGACACTTGCCTCCGAGCGTTTGGAGTTACAGGTCATTCAGCCAACCCCAGTGCATCATTCAGCAGAGATATCAGCAGCTCTTCGAAAATACAAATCGCTTTTTGATCTTAACAAATCCGATCTGCGAGTCTCCAACACGATGCATCATATCGTCACAGAAGGACAACCTATTGCACTCAAGAAGCGACCACTGGCTCCTGCTAAGCTGAAAGCTGCCCAAGAAGAATTCTCAAGGCTTTTGGAAGAGGGAATCATCAGACCATCGAAAAGTTCATGGGCGTCACCACTGCACTTAGTCTCAAAATCAAACGGATCGTACAGAGCCTGTGGAGACTACCGTAAGCTAAATTCAGTGACAAAATCTGATGCATATCCTATTCCAAATATCAACACTTTACTTGAAAAACTCAACGGCAGCAATTTCTTCTCGGTGATTGACCTCAGACAAGCGTACCATCACATACCGGTAGCACCAGAGGATATCGAGAAAACTGCAGTCATCACTCCATTTGGCCTTTTTGAATATCTTTACATGCCTTTTGGACTTAAGTGTGCTACTCAGACATTTCAAAGATTCATAGACAACATACTTCGCGACGACTCTGCTTATTGTATGTCATATCTCGATGACATTATGGTATTCAGTCCAGATCTAGAATCTCATGCGAAACATCTACGAAATGTCCTCTCACGCTTATCCAACCACGGACTCAAGATCAACTGTGACAAGACGCAGATTGCAACTTCATCCGTCGACTTCTTAGGGCATCGTATCACGGCCCAAGGTATTCAACCGTTGCCGTCAAAGACGAATTCAATCAAGAATATCAAGTCACCAAGGACTTTGAGCGATTTGCAGAAAATCCTGGGAGTACTAAACTATTATCGCAAGTTCCTTCCAGGCCTTTCAAAACAACTTTATCCTTTGTGCAGGCACCTGCGGAACCGAAAAGGACTTAGCAAGAATTCCATCATTGCTTGGTCATCCGAAGACGAGGAATTACTTCGACTTGCCATCAACTCGTTAGCAAATGCCACAATGCTAACGCATCCAGATTTCGAAAAGCCATTTCTACTCACGACAGATGCTTCTGAATTCGCTATTGGAGCCACTTTGGAACAAGAGATCGACGGAGTTCGGAAGCCTATCAGTTTCTACTCGCGTACTCTCCAACCAGTAGAAACGAGGTACGACACTTTCGGCCGTGAACTTCTCGCCATCCACGACGCAGTGCGCCATTTTATCAGCATCATTGGCAGTAGCAGATTTGTTGTTTTCACAGATCACGCACCACTAGTTAGCGCACTTCGAAACGCAACTTCATCTATCGCCAAGTACCCTGCCAGAGTGGAAAGACAGCTTTCTCGTCTAAGCGAATGGCAATTTGACGTCTTTCACGTGAAGGGCAAACAGAACTTCATTGCAGATGCCCTGTCTAGGCCAGACGTCTCTCTACAACCACCTTCGCCGTCACCATTCACTGTCAACTCCGTGGCACTCAGTGAACCTGCACTAACGCCAACTCTCCTGCGAACTGAACAACGCGGTGACATTCACATTCAAAGATCAATAGCCCGTCACCCAACCAAGTTCATATGCCGTCTGTGGGAAGGCTTACCAATTGTTTACTTCACGGGTACGCAGCCCAACAAGCCAGTTCTGCCGACCAGCCTTCAGAGAAAGGTTTTCGATTCAATTCACTCAATTTCTCACCCAGGAAGCCAAGCGACTGTCCGACTTCTTACAGATCGTTTCTGGGGTCACAGACTTAGGCAGAATGTTAAACGATGGGTCTCAGAGTGTGCAATTTGTCAGAAAAACAAGATCACACGACACACTCGTTCTAAGTTGCAACATTTTCGGTCTACTTCTCGCCTAGCCATCGTCCACATCGACATAGTTCATCTGACAAAGGTTCAAGGTTTCAGCTACCTTCTAACTATGATCGATAGATTTACACGGTGGCCTGCGGCATTACCTCTTGGCACCATTTCTGCAGACGAAGTAACTAACGGTTTTATCTCTGCATGGATATCCAATTATGGTGTTCCCAATGAGGTCATCACGGACAGAGGCACTTGCTTCTCATCTGATCGTTTCAAAACCACCTTGCGGTACATGGGATGCATCTTACGCCAGACGACTGCCTACCATCCCCAAGCTAATGGCATGGTAGAGAGAATGCATAGGGAACTCAAAGCAGCTTTAGCATCCTCGTCCATTAATGGCAACTGGGTCGATGCACTACCTTTAGTTCTGCTGGCCATGCGTTCTCGTACTCGAGAATCCATTAAAACGTCTGCGTCACAACTCTTGTATGGCATGGATCTACGCCTGCCTAGTCAGCTCCCACGTCTACTACCGGCACAAGATGACCCACAAGACGAAGCTACCCGCCTTCGACTTCATTTCGGTAACATGTCCGAACAGCAGCCGAGACACACGCCTCGTCCAGTCTTCGTTCACCCACAGCTCCACAGCTGCAAGAGAGTACTCGTTCGCAACAATAATGCTGTTGCACCACTACAACCCAAGTATCGCGGTCCTTACCCGATTTTACTAAGACAGCCAAAATACTTCATCATTATGCAAGGCGCTACACCGACATCAGTAAGCATAGACAGGTTAAAACCGTTTATCGAACCACCTGATCCTGAGAGCGTTCAACCTTCTACACACGTCTCAGGCTCCGTCTGCCCACAATCTCAACCTGCTTTGTATAACGCGTAATTAATTTTTTTTAAACATTAACATTTAACTATAAAATTTTTTTTAAACTTTACGTTAATTTTTAGTATTTGTCTCACGTGGCATAACCACCTGTTCTTAGCTAACAATTGTGTAGCATTTTTGAACAGTTCTTTGGTATTATGCCACCTCTGAGGCAATGTTCGTATACATTTTTTTATGCAATTACCTTTGATTTTAATGTATATATATTTCACATTATAATGTACTTCTCACACATGACATTACACTGCCCATTTTGGTATGACCAGCTACTTAGTTGCTAACGTTTTCGTGTAGCAACACTAAGTAGTGATCAGCTTCATATCATGGTACAGGCCACTTTCAATGCATATCTCAACTTTATCCATTTCACAAAGACCACCTACAAATGCCATGACCACAACGTCGAGCACTTTAGCTCCTTTGGTCGTATACAAACACTGACAACGATCCAACCTGCTTAGGTTTTTATCTTAAACCTGGCAAATTCAGAGGCGATTTACCTCGAAATCTTCACGCTGCGGCTCCAAAAACTTACACTGCTCTATTTTGCCTCACGTGCTATGACCGTCCACTAGAGCTAACAATTTGTGTAGCAATTCCTAGTGGTTACCTGGCATCATATCATTGTTGAAGCAACCAACAAGCATATTTAAGCCCAGCACTTATGGTTCATCATATTTTTGCTTAACTTGGTTCGAACTCTGTCATGCATTTCTTATCTAGCCTCGCAGAGAGGAATATTTTTTCTTTTTTTTCAGAGAGGAAAGTGTTGTAACGACACAAATCAATCGGCGACATATTGCGTAAATAAAATTCAAATCTATTTACGTTGCACCAATGAGAAAAAAGCAAATTGCCGTTTAACCACGTTAAACGACGTTTAACCAATAGTATGCAAGCACACATTGCATGCTATTTAAGCACGGTAATTTACCATGCAAGTCAGTTGTGGCATTTGCATTCTACCTGCTTCGCGTATCTTGCTCGATCGGCTGTCAGCGCATATTGCACTTTACCGGTTGTCAATCCCTACTCGTCTTGATGCGAGATACCAGAGAGACGAGCCAATTGAGTGCAGGACCTGCATGACACCATACACAACGCGATCACAGCTCAACCACGGGAGCCAAAACTCAACCAGAGTCCACCCAAGGCTCTAGGACATCTTCACTTGGAAGACTTCAAGCGAACGTATTACCTGGCCCTCTTAAGGGCCCCCATATCAGCAACTAATCTCTATTCAGAGCACCTTAACCGAGTTTGTAACGTCGTACGGCATTTACTTGAAGCCGGGGCGTTTACAGGTGTCTATATTTAATAAACAAAATCCTATAAATTCCAAATAAAATTGCCGTACAAGAAATCTCAATTAAAACTGCTTGAAACTAACGGAGATTGTTTCTAAAATCACAGTTAAGAGAAATATTGTGTAAAAACAGAGTTAGTTTATTTGGCCTTAAAAAGTACCGTATTTGTCACAATTGCACATCGTTGGGTTGTAATGCGAAGCCGCGGGTTACAATATATTTGATATCTTAGTGTTAGGCAACGGACTGTGTACTTCTTACGTACCGATACACGCGATTAAATTATCTGGAAAGAAATAAGATGCGAAAAAAAGAATTATTAAATTACCTGTTCCGGAACGTCCCCAATATGTACGATTCGAAAGACAAATGATAGCAGGTTTATATTGTGAAAATCGAGAACACAGCGTGGTAAAACGCAAGTAGAGCAGTCGGCGTAATTATACACTGCAAAAATAGACCGAGCAATCACACGTAGGGCGCAGAGCAGAAAATCTTGTGTGGTAATTGCATCGCACTTATATATATATATATATACTTACTTTACTTTACTGCGGCTGAATCCTTTTGGAGGATAAGCCGGCTCCAATTTCATGGAGTTTCTTGGGAATTTGGTACAAGTGGTGTCCCCTCACCACTCGGCTTTTTGATCGAGGACGCACCTCTAGCCTTTGCACATCCAAGCGCTGTCTGCAAGGCAGCAGTAAGTTTCATGGTTGCCGGTGGCTGTTGAGATTGTCCACCGGGAAGAGTGAGATGGAATTCCGACCGGCAATCGGATCTCCTATAAAATACCATATATATATATATATATATATATATATAGCTATATATATATATAGCACATATATATATATATGCGAAGTCGCATTGTCAATGGTAGTTTTGCGCGTTCTCATTTTTCCAGTTTATTAAATTTCTATGAATTTATTTTGGCCAAAATGTCGGAAGAGTAATCTGAGCCGTTTCATCACTTTCTTCTTTGAGAAACAGAAAAGAAGAGAAAAAATACCCCCTGGGGAGACCTTTTTAGTACTGTAGGCAAGAGTTCGAACCAAGTTAAGAAACTTGTTATTATTCTGCCCATTGGTTAACGAAAAATATTTTGTAATGCTGGGCTGGAACATAATCGGTAACTGCTTCGACAATGATATGATGTCAAATGAACACTAGCAGTTGCAACATAAATTGTTAGCTGAAGTGGCCGATAATATCGAGTGAAGCAAAATAGAGCAGTGTGATAGGTTGAGAACCGCAGCGTGAAAATTGCTTAATGGATTGCAACATAAATTGCCAGAACGAAGTTGCAATCTGAGCAGGCAGGATCGCTGTTAATGAGAGCTTGATACGACCAAAGGAGCTAGGGTGAGCTGGACTGATGAAGTTGTGGTATACATTCTAATGGCCTATACCTTGATATGAAATCTGTGACTATTTAGTGTTGCTACACAAAGCTTTAGATCTAAGTAACTGGTTATATCAAAATTAGCAAGTGTTGACTCAAGCGTGAGCCATACCGTGCATGAGTATGATATATAAAACTACATGAAAATCAAATGTAAAAAAACAAAAGTTCACACGGAAATTTCCACAGCAATGACATAATACCGAAGAAATGTTCACAGACGCTACAAAATTGTTAGCAAAAAGAGCTGGTTATACCACGCGAAGCATGTGAGTATGATAAAAGTGAATCATGTGAATCGATAGTGATCTCATCGCATGAAATAGGGCGTAAGTGGTGCGCAAAAAATTGAACATTTGATACGTAGAAAATTTAACAATTAATGCGAAAAAATATATTCTATCAGGTACAGATAATGCTAATTGATTTATTGCTTGATATAGGCTATAGGATTTTAGAACCTGAAATGCATGTAGAATGTTGTAAACCACCAGAATCAGGTGGTTTAATGAAAGGTGTTTACCTGTTTATGCTTACCGCCGTAGGTTTCAAACCTTAAGTGGAAATGTAATTTTTAGGGTGTCTGAACAAAATTGGGTAAGGATCGCGATACTTAGGTTGCAGAGGAACAATAGCAGCGTCGTTACAAACGGGAACTTTCTTGCAGCTATGGAACTGTGGATAAACGAAGACTAGCCGAGGAACATTACTGAGCTGCAAGGCTTATATGATACCAAAATGAAGTCAAAGACATGAAGCTTTGAATTCTGGGTCACTCTGTGCGGGTAGTAAATGTGAGAGCTGACAAGATAAGCGTAATTCCTTGTCATACAGGAGTTGTGACTCAGACGTTCTAATAGGTTTGCGTATTCGGGAACTCGTTTCAAGCAGCATCAAAGACAATGCATCGATCGAGTTGTCATTAATTTACGAGGATGTGAAAGCTGCTTTTAGTTCTATAAACATTCTCTCTACCTTACCGTTAGCCTAGAGGTGATCGGCATTAGTTTGGCGTAAAGTGAACTCCATGAATCTGAAAGTGGTTTCAAAACGATCAAATCAGAAGCATGCACCTTTATCAGTAATGACCTCGTTGTGAACGCCATAATGTGCTATCCAAACAGAAACAAAATCATTAAAGAACTTCATCTGTGGAAATGTTACCAAAATGGAACGCCACAGGTCATCAGATGAATCTATTAATCGTAATTAGAAGGTAGGTAAAACTTTTAATTTGAGTCAAATGAATTATGCAAGTATGTATTAGGTTTTGCGAACCTAGTAACAAATTAGTTCAGTTGTGACCAGAAGGATAAACCAAAGGCAGCATGAACGGAAAGTATAATCTCATGCACATTCGTTTCGTGCTTACTGGCGACTCATCAGTAGGAGCCGGTATTACGCCCTTTAACCACTATATATTTGGTAGAAGAATGTGGAATAATAGGACGGTACAATCTCCTAGACGAATGTGTAAACCTGTAATAGTGAAGCTAACATAATCTGAAGTCAACGACAATACGACTTCAATGCTAACTCACACTATATAATATATATACCGAGTCTGTAAAGGATACTAACACTATGGCCATTGTGTTAGTAACTGATACCTTTTTTGAAATCGATGTGTACCGGATACTAACACTATGGTTTCCGAGTCGGTACATGATACCAACCTGATGGATATAAATTTATGCTAAAGTTCACCCAAATTGAGAATTACAACAATTTCCGAACACCTGTTACTCCAGTTAAACCATACACTCTGCATGAGATTATACTTTACGTTCATGCTGCCTTTGGTTTATCCTTCTGGTCACAACTGAACTAATTTGTTACTAGGTTCGCAAAACCTAATACATACTTACATATATATTAGCTCTTCGCAACAAACAGTATTTAACTGTAATATATTGAATTGAATGATGTCATGCTTACCGCGAAATGTGATAACTGATATCGATGAAGGCCAGAGTGTATGGTTTAACTGGGGTAACAGGTGTTCGGAAATTGTTGTAATTCTCAATTTGGGTGAACTTTAGCATAAATTTATATCCATCAGGTTGGTATCATGTACCGACTCGGAAACCATAGTGTTAGTATCCGGTACTCATCGATTTCAAAAAAGGTATCAGTTACTAACACAATAGCCATAGTGTTAGTATCCTTTACAGACTCGGTATATATATTATATAGTGTGAGTTAGCATTGAAGTCGCATTGTCGTTGACTTTAGATTATGTTAGCTTCACTATTACAGGTTTACACATTCGTCTAGGAGATTGTACCGTCCTATTATTCCACATTCTTCTACCAAATATATAGTGGTTAAAGGGCGTAATACCGGCTCCTACTGATGAGTCGCCAGTAAGCACGAAACGAATGTGCATGAGATTATACTTTCCGTTCATGCT
>JAQBSW010014050.1:0-12456 GCA_029291075.1 Eudiplozoon nipponicum
TTGATTTTAATGCATTTCTGAATCAATTTTATAGCCATTTTTCGTAATGGAACGTAGCCTGAAGTTAAGGTCATGAATTAGTTTAAATCCACCCAAACGCCTTATATAAGGCTAAATAGATTGTTTACAAAAACATTAATAGCCATATAATGACATTTCCTAGTTTTAATATATGCTGTCCAATGTGTACTGCGTCATAGAAAAACAGAGCTTTGGGACATATGGGATACAAAATGATCAAAAATTAGTAGCATAGGAACTAACTATGATTTATTTTACGCTATTACAAGGGTATTCAATTAAATATTCATTTTGCGAATCAATAACTGTCTCATTGTACACGAGAAAGGAAAAAATTAAGTATTAAAGTTCACTCCAAAGTTTTATTCATAATTTGTTGTAATATTGCAAAACTGAAGAAAACCGCTTCTTTCAAAAACGATTAAACAGCAGTACATAAAATAAAGAATTTTGTAAAAATGAAAAAAATTCCTAAAAAGGAATCCTTAAATCAAGTTTTCGAGCTTGAAGTAAACACCGATCCCATTGTATTTAATTCTTAGTCAAACAGCATAGCTAAACTTCCATTTTTCGACGACCGGTTAAATACAATTGGATTGGTGTTTACTCCAAGCACGCAAACTTCATTTAAAGAATTGTTAACACCATCCGCGCAATCAATGATTGTTTAACTGTATCATTTATATATATATATATATATATATATATATATATATATATATATATATAGCCAAAGCTGAAAAAGTTAATGTTTGTAACATTAATGGCAAATTATTAAGCTTAAACCACCTGATTGTAAAACGTATTTTATTACCACATAATATGGCGCTTCCTCTTGCCATATTCGTTTTCGGAGTGTGACGTGAAATTGACCCTGATAATCAGTCATAAATTTATATACCAGTTAATGTAAATTGAAAATGCAGATGTTTCTTCCAGCAGTCAAGAATACACTGAACTAAAATGGAATGACGCTGCGTATTTTCTATGCAATCTTCATTAGTCAGTCTTCCGTCGTACTCTGAGGACAACCGTAGTTGTTCGAAACGCGCCAACACGCATAACTTTAGAAGTTTTACCACACTGCTACTGCTTTCTTCTAGACAGCCATATTTATCTCTGATAATCAATCTTCATTTGTGTTACTTTTTAACGAAATGTGCAATCAAAAATGGCTTAATTTCATTACAACTCAGCATTCCTGTAGATACGTAAACAGAGCATATGCAATTATGCACACGCATACTTGTGTAGGACCACCGAATTTCAAAATAGAACGCAGGAAATACATCTAAATAAGCCGCGGTGTCGTCTCATTTAGGCTACGTAGCGTTAATAGCCAGATTTGCAGTATTTTTCCATTTCGTTGTAAGCCAACCTATCTATAAACACACAATTTGTTAACTCCAAATAAGGACACCTGCTTATGCAAATAACATAAACGTCTGCCTTGCTCACATATATTGGTGAAAAACGCAATAAAAATTCAGTTCAAATAAGAGCAGAAGGATAAACCAAAGGCAGCATGAAAAAAATTGTAACCAAAAGTAGTTGAAATTCTCAATTTTTGGGAAATTTAGCATATGCAAAATATCATTATGTTGGTGCCATGTACCGCAACGGCAACCATAGGGTTGGTATGCTTTACGGGCTCGGTATATATTTTTTTTAATTTGGATTTATAGTCGCATTGTCGAAGACTTTATATAAAGTTAACTCAAAAACCGTTTGCAGACACATTCTTATAGTAGATTGTCCCGCACTCCTCATCCAAAAATATGTGGGTAAATGCAGTAGTACCGGCACCAAATGATGAGTCGCCAGTAAGTACGAAACGAAAGTGTACACGAGATTAAACCATTCGTCCATGCTGACTTCGGTATATCCTTCTGAACCTTATTTGAACTAATTTGTTATTTGGTGCACAACACCTAATAGATAATGGCAACAAAAGGTATATGGAATGCCATTTAGTCGTAAGCTCATATTTGTTCTACAGTAACTCCAGCTACTGCTGATTATTTTACAAATAAGACCGAAAAGAAGGAAGGCTAAATTGATTATCCTTGATTTCAAAAAAATAAGTTTATAAAATGATAACCATTGCAAACAGAACTATTCCCACCTGAAATGATTAAATGACATTTTCTCAGAAACGAGATCCATTTCTTTCTCATTTAATTCTAAAATATATAAATAAATATAAATATTTATATGAGATAAAGGAACCAGAATCCATGGAATAATATTTATTAATAAATCCATTTTCAGCCATATTCTATTGCCATTATTCTGGATTCCTTAATATTTCCAGTCATATTTTTTTAAATGGGGAACTTATAACGATATATATTCTTTTGAAATGCGAGCTCAAATAAAATTCATTGTACCCCTCTCATGTGCAAAAGAAAGATATTTTATCATATACAAGAAACATTTCTTTCTCATAATCTCCTCAAGTATCTACTAATGTACATATTTATATATATATAAATTGGAAAGCAAAACAAAATAGAAATATGTAAACATAGAGAGAGTGTAAAAAAAGGAAACCAATCAATTGAGTGCGTCACCTCCAGTTTAAGCTCAATGTCTGAACATGCTTTTTCTGCTTGCATAAATCTGGCTGAAATTTGTTTTTCCATAGGGCTTTTATGTGGCTAGCTCCCTTTTCTATTGCATTTAGTAATTATTTTAAATGCTATGTCTGGAGAACATAAGTTTGATGATTCGATGATGTGTTGAGCAACTGTAGATGTGTATTCACCATTTGAATTAAAACAGGTGTTTCAGTTACAATGCTTTGTCATTCGAGTAATTAAACGTCTGTTCGATCGGCCTACGTCAGTTGATCGACAACTTGCCCATGTATATTGGTAAATAATATGTGATGTCGACATTAACGGCTGTTTCTCTTTGATTGCTGGTAAAGGCAAATATGTTACCCTGAATGACACTCGTATTTTAATTGCATTAAATGTGCGTGTTCATGCCGCTTCAACTTTCTTTTGTGGTATTCGGGAAACTGCATCCCCTTTAAATGTGTTGTTCATGTAGACTGTTTTTTGGTCCGGAATACGTCTGTTTCTGTTTAATTCCCCTTTTAATAATTGATTCAATTAATTGTCTGGGATAGCCATTAGACAATAAATCGTTAATTGCTTTATTATATTCATTTTCTTTAGAATCTTGACTAACCAACCTGTCAATTCTTGAAAAGCAACCACGAACTTTTGATAATTTATATTGAAACGGAACAAACCTGCTGAAATGCAAATACTGTACAGACCATGTTGTTTTATGGTAAATTGTTCTGTTTAATTTACCATTAGTTTCTTTCTTTAATAGTACATCTAGGAAAGACAGACAGTCATCTTTCTCGTGCTCTGACGTGAAACCGATATTCTTATGTGCTTTGCTGAAACTTTGAAGCAATGTTCGTGATTGCGACCTGTTCTTAAGTACAAGAAATATATCATCCACGTACCGTATATATTGAGCACATTTACTTATGTCACTCTTTAATGATGTGTTCTCTAGATGCCCTAGAAAAATCTCAGCCAACACTTGAGATAAGGAGCTCCCTATTGCCACACCATCAGTTTCTATATATATATATATATATATATATATATATATATATAATGCGTTCACCATATCTGTCTTCTATATGCATATATACAAATTTTTGTGTTAAATAGATCCGTTACACTGCAAATTTTTTTTTGTATTTCAATTGTTGTAACTTGACTAAGCAAAAATCACAAATCGGAAAA
This sequence comes from Eudiplozoon nipponicum, assembly GCA_029291075.1. Taxonomy (NCBI): domain Eukaryota; kingdom Metazoa; phylum Platyhelminthes; class Monogenea; order Mazocraeidea; family Diplozoidae; genus Eudiplozoon; species Eudiplozoon nipponicum. Next base: position 3,798 of record JAQBSW010014050.1, read on the forward strand.
AATATAAGCTCAAACTTTTAATTAAAATGAGAATAAATATTATATATCTTTTGTAATTATAAATGAAAATATATGTGAACATTAGGTTAAATCCTAAATAAAAATAGAGTAAAATACGTTGAACCTCGTACTAAAATTAAATAAATCTTGTCAAAATAGGCCTTAGAGTACATTTGACAAATGTTTAATTAGAATTATTTCATAAAGTGAACATTTGCCCCGAAGGAATTATTGTTCCATATCTGTCCATGTCACATGCGCAAAACGATAAAATTTTGCCTATGTACTACCAATTTTTAAAAACTACGCATTCATGAACTCGGAGTTCAGTAAAAGTGGGTCATCTAGCCAAAAATATTGCCTTGCAGAAATATGAATTTGTTCAATATTCTTTAAATGTGTGTAAAATTCATATTTATATTGATATGATGTCAATGTATAGAAATCTAACCAGTGCACACAATAAAATCTATGTTATGCAATATGTACAACTAGTTATTTACTAGAAGAAAGATTCGATACCTTTGCTTAAATTTCAACTTTGAACAAAATATTATTTTAGTTAGACGCTGTTTGTGGTGCAGAACTAATAAATATACAATTATGCAGTAGGTCTTACGCAACTAGTAAAAAATTAATTCAATTATGACCAGAATGATAAAACAAAGACATCAGGAATGGAAATTAAAATCTAGTGCACATTCGTTTCGTGCTTACTAGCGACTCATCAGTAGGAGCCGGTATTACGCCTTTTACCCACTTTATATTTTGTTGAGGAATTTGGGAATATATGACAGTAAATCCTCCTAGACGAATGTGTAAACCTACATTAGCGGTTTGATCCTCGATAATCAGTTTGCCGTCGTACTCTGATGATGATCATGGAAGGTCGAAAGGCGTCAGTGCGTTGCGGCTGACGGTAGTTTTGTTATGTTGTTCGACGACTGGTTAAATACGATGGGTTTGGTGTTTACTTCAAGCTCGCAAACTTTATTTAAAGAATTGTTACCACCACCCGCGCAAACAATTATTGTTAAATTATGGTACCCAAAAGGTACATGGTAACAAAACTATGGTTGCCGAGTCCGTAAATGTTATCAACACGATATATTTCAATTTATGCTATAAATCACCAAATAATAACAATATTTTCAGTTTATTCACAATTTGGAAGGCATGTGTTGAAATTAGAGCGTTTAAATGTTTGTAAAATAGCATGCTGCTACTAACCTTTCCTTCAATTTATAACTTGGATCATGTGGCTAAATTTTCTTAACTAGTAAATTTGTGTAAAGTTATTAAAAATGATGTGAATATAAGGTTTACAATGGTATGGAAAAATAAGCAACTATATTTATTTTTAATCTTGGATTAATTATTTTGCCTACTATACTGATATAATTAATGAGTAGGCCAGAAGCTACTGACATGGATTACGCATAAAAATCTCTATATGATTATGACAATCCCGACTATTTCAATATATATATATATATATATATATATATATATATATATATATCGTTACAAGTTTACCATTTAAAAAAAATTATAATTGGAAATATTAACGAATCCAGAAAAACGGCTGTAGAGTATGGCTGAAATAAGATTTATTAATAAATATTATTCTATGTATTATGGTTCCATTTTCTACATATAATACAATTGAACAATCATTGATTGCTCGGATGGTGTCAACAATTCTTTAAAAACAGTTTGCAAGCTTGGAGTAAACACCAATCCAGTTGTATCTAACCGGTCGTCGTACAATGGTAGTTTGACTATGTTGTTTAACGAAGGATCGGTGTTTACTTCAATCTCGAAAACTTGATTTAAAGAATCCCTTTTAGGAATTGTTTTCATTTTTCCAAAATCCTCCCTATGATTATGACAACCGATATAACTATATCGTCAGTTGAAAAGACAAAACGGAAAAGTAGGCCATAAAAGTATTACATCTAAATTGGAACGGTTAAAGTAATTTTGATTCGTAAAAGTTTTACGCGCTTCTGCCTACTCTCTGACTTTAATTAAAAATCGCATTATTATATAAGTAGGGGATATCAGTAGCAATAGAACGATAAGTCAAAAGCGTAAAATTTCGCTTAACGTTTATCTCTGTCAGGAAAACCAGCCATAGTAGAGCATATGTTCCACGCCTGAAAAAACGATTGAATACACAATTTCATAAATCTTTGCCCATCCAAAACTGGAAGGCTGCTTAAACTTATGAGTTAGTTGCGCTTGGGCATTGGAATCAGGAATGAAAAATCCAAAATAAACATTTTCAGGGCATCGTGTCAATTGGACTCCAATGAGTAATAGCATTAGCAGTAAAGCTTTACCATTTGTTCTCGTTCCCTTCTGTAATTAGTTATACTTACTTCGTAACAAGTTAACTGAAACCCGATGGCTTTTTGAGATTATTTGTGGCTTAATCGGTACTGGATAATGGTGTTGTATATCTTGTTTAATCTCACTTTTAACATTATTTATTTTGAATTGTGGCAAAAAATTAATTTTGGTGTCATTCAAAAGTTATAAACTACCATTTACATTCGCCATGCAATGTTTCTTGCCGCTAAACTGCCAGACTGCAGACCATAAATCATTCAATGTTCAATATTTGACATCGCTTTCCCAAAAGAGTTAAATCTATGCAAACTTTGTTCCTTCATAGACATTTTACTGATTTACGTTATATTTAATCAGTTTCATATTCAGATATACAAAACATTTATGTCTTGATATGAGTTCCAAAAATGAAGTTCAATTTACACAGTAGCGCTTTCGCTTCATCTCGTCAACTGGTCTAACTGGAGGTATACGCGAAAAATGAAACAAAACAAAGTTATGGACTTGCGTAGATAAAATTTGCAAGAAACAGGCAATGAATTATTAATTATGTCAGTAATCAAATCGTCGGCTATTTTCGTTCTGTGCATCTTGTAAATATGATTAGAAACTGCTGCACTTACACCGTTCTTCGATTTATTGCTATAAAACCTTATACGCCTCTGCATCAACGAAACTTTACTTTTTAATAATGTAATTATATATATTAACTTTATTCGATGTTCAGAAGTTATTTACACTCCGCAATTGCATCAATATTTTAAAGTTTGCTAATTTATTTCTCAATACAATTTGCTATAGACGATATTTTATTTCATATTATTGCGTAAGTGGTAAATAGTTAATATGCCATTCTGTGTAGAAAACTCGACAAATCTTAGCCATTTTGCAGTGTACTTAAAAAGTTCTTTAAATCAAGTTTGCGAGCTTGAAGTAAGCACAAATCCCGTTGTATTAAACCAGTCGTCGAACATCATAGCAAAACTACCGAGTCAAATGTGCTATGCTGTTCGACGTCTGGTCAAATACAATGCGATTGGTGCTTACTTCAAGCTCGCAAACTTGATTTAAAGTATTTTTACCACCACCTGCGCAATCAGTGACTGTTCAATTCTTAAAAAGTTGTTTTTAATTGCATCTTCGGCTATACCGACTATACTAGTTATTGCACAGCCTGAAGACAACCGAACTTTAAATAGTGCAACGTATAGCAAGGGTATATTTATGATGCTTTCATCATTATTGGTGACAAGCTTGAAGTTGTTAATAGTTGCTAACCATCAAATGTAGCTCACTTATGAGCTCCAAACCCCTCAATCTAATTCCTTGCTTTTCATCGATTTACTGTGCAGCCGACATTTCCAGTCAAGTTCAATGTATGCGAGACTGCTAGAGGTGAGAGCCGCATATCTAAATTTGATTTCCATATATATCCAATGCGGTTTGATCCTCGATAGTCAGTTTGCCGTCGTACTCTGATGATGATCATGGAAGGTCGAAACGCGTCAGTGCGTTGCAGCTGGCGGTAGTTTTGTTATGTTGTTCGATGACTGGTGAAATACAATGGGATTGGTGTTTACTTCAAGCACGCAAACTTGATTTAAAGAATTGTTACCACCACCCGCGCAATCAATTATTGTAAAATTGTATTGCCAATAAATGTATATGTGGCGAAAGCTGCAAACAGTTAATGTTCGTGACTGCATAGAAATTGTGCAGCCGACATTTCCAATCAAGTTCAATGTATACGAGACTGCTAGAGGTGAGAGCCGCATATCTAAATTTGATTTCCATAAATATTCAATGTGGTTTGATCCTCGCTAGTCAGTTTGCCGTCGTACTCTGATGATGATCATGGAAGGTTGAAACGTGTCAGTGCGCTGCGGCTGGCGGTAGTTTTGCTATGTTGTCCGACGATTGGTTAAATACAATGGGATTGGTGTTTACTTCAAGCTCGCAAACTTGATTTAAATAATTACTGATATTTAGACGGAAGTCCGGTAATTGAAGGTGAAAAGTATTGATAGCACAGGCAAGGCCTTGATAGTTTAATTATTATCACAGCAGAGTCACAATTTTCTAAATAAATATACTTCTAAATGTATCTATCAAGACAACACAAATCCATTGGGAGGAACTTCAATGCCAGTGGCTGAAATTAAAAAATAACTTACAACGAACTGATATCGTGAGAAAGGTTTTCAAGCAAAGGTGAGGTATAAAAAAATTTCTGACGCTCAAACTAGCGAAACGGACCCATGGCGTGATTTGTTATTTAAAAGAGACGAAATGTCTGCAAAAATGTTTTTTAAATGTGTCTACACGGGTCCTTCAACATTCATTAGAATTTCGTTACAGCTGAAGATCTTTTACACTTCAATGCAAATAACAAACTACTTTTTAATGAATCGTCTTACGTTTATTCGACAAAAATGTAATTTATGTACATAGTGCTATGAAGATAGAAATGTGCGATTACAAAAGAAGTTAGTCTATAAGAATTTAATAATTTGAGTCAGGAAATGCAGACTATTACGCTCCAGTCGTAAAAGGTGACAATAATTTGCGAATTTAAAACGGGTAGATAGACATGTGATTTTTAAATTTGTCAGTTGCAACATTTTCCACTCGCAGTTAAACCAAACAAAAGAAATGTGTAAATTAATTTGATTTTAGCTTTTGAACTGTGTGTGCATGTAATTGTGTGTGTGTGTTTGTGTGTGTGTGTGTGTTTGTGCGTGTGTGTGTGTGTGTGTGTGTGTGTGTGTGGTTCAGAATATGGTTTGCTTCAGTTTGCAGCTGCAGGAAGTAAAATAAACAATCCTAGTTTGTACATAATCCATTTTTGAAACATTATACATGTAATTTAGGTATCTGGGCATGGTGCTTTCTAGCATTCTATACAAGTATGTCTTTGTAATAAAGTATTATTTCAATATACTTGATCTTATCCATTTAACATTAATCGTATTCAAATTTACCCAAACTACGACTCACGTACTTATTTTGCCTTATAAAAGAAAAAAAATTAATTTATATTTGTAAATTATTGACATTTAAATTGAATAGTGAGGCAATCATTGTTTCGTTCAAGTGGTTTACATGTATAAATAAGAGTCATTTTGACATATTATAGTCGGACCAATTAAGTACATACATTTGTCAGTATAAACTAAGTATTGTATAGTTTGGAAAAGGCAATTTATCCAGTAGACTAGGTTCGTCCATTTCGTGAACTTATCACGTGCTGGCCAAAATTTGCCTTGGACAGGGATCAAACCTGGGCACGTCTTCTTTGGAATCTGGTGCTGTAACCACTGAGCCACCCTACTGCACACTAAACACAAATTTAAGTTATGTACCAACTAATGTAATTTGGTTAATCCTTTACTATGGTGGAGCTCATATGGCATCCATTTAGACCCAAAGATTCAAATGACCATTCCAAATCTGTTATTATTTGACAGACACCACACTACAAGGGAAATGGTATTCAAATGATCACTTATATAATTAAAAGAGCATTGGTTACGTGAGCTGTGATAGCAATTACTATAGTCAAGGTTGCGATCTTGATATGGACACCTGCTCCATTAAGTACATACATTTGTCAGTATAAACTAAGAATTGTTTAGTGTAGTAAAGGCATTTCATCCAGTAGTCCGGTTTCGTCCTTATTAGGAACTCATCACGTACTGGCTAGAATTTGCCGCGGACATGGCTCGTTCCTGGGCACGTCTGAGGCGCGCTGCCGCAACCAATATTCATTTAATTAAATAACTATTTTCCATTTGTTCGCTTGCTTTACTTATGATTGTCTCTGCAATGATTCTCTTACATGGTTGTATGCAGACTACATGACAATTCATTTTGTGTAGTAGCAGCTAGATAGAACTTTGTTAACACTAAAAAACTTCTACAGCCTTATCTATGTAGACACGCGGATAAGGATAGCGGTCATTGTTTGTTATTAGTTATTTATACGCTTTTAACTTCTGCTACTTTGTTTTGACTAAGAAAACTCTGAGGGGTTAGGGCTTACAGAGTTTCAGGCTGCACCATAAAGTGCAAATAATATGCCATTATTTTATTTTCCTTCGGAGACACATTCCTGCGCAAGTGACAAAGCTAATGCTGATAATAATTTCCGTAAAGATCTTGGTCGGAGTTTTCTTTCTGATCCAGACGAACATTTTTATGGTTTGTCTATTAGCGCCATTATGCCATTCCTATTAATCATGGAACAGTTAAATTGGATATTTTGGGAGTAAAATTTATATACGTTGACTGCCGTCTCTTCTAGTTTATTAGCAACTGCTTCATATAGCACAATTTATTTCTGACTTTGCCTTATATAATACGGAATATGTCGTTTTATTTCCAATATGGCCTGTATTGATTATGTGATCTAGTATAACTTACTTCCCTGCAGGTACTGGGCGTTTGCTCTTAAGATTCTAGGATCAGTGTTGATTGATGCGACTCACAAACTATTTAGTTGTTCTGCTTATGTAACTGTTGTTAAAATTAAATTCAAACATGTAGACGATTATCTATTGGGTAGGCAGGGGAAGTCGATACATAGCGTCCAATTTTATGACTCCGAAATTGATATTCCACTTGCATAGAAAAATAGACCTGCGTTAATTGATTTAGTCGTCTTTCATGATTGCTGCCCGTGATTTACGTCGATAAGAAAAATTGAGATAATCTTTCTGTTCTCATTTTCTGCTGATAGAAATTGTCTTGGTTTCATTTTGACATTAATAAACCGCTCCAGGTGTCCGTTTTTTGTAGTAACTCTGTCAGTTCATGGATTTATTCCGCATTTTGCTCAGAACAAATCTTTATTATATGATTGGCCAGATTGTTTCCCAGGATCCGTATGCACAAATTTTAAAATAAATATATATTGATTTCTTTGTAGAGCTTGTGAATGATACCCATCATTTTCGCGGATTAATTGTACATCAATGGAAGGCAAACTGTTATTCGACTTTCCCTCCATTGTAAAAATTATTTTCGTATTTACTTTGTTCGCTTCTACCTAAAATCTTTTCAAATTGGTTTCGTTAATAAAAAAGCAGGTGCAAGTCGTCTACACACTTTCTGTACAGCTCCCAGTTTTCTATAATGGATTTAAGTCCACTGTCTTCAGGTTGTACAAATATAAACTTCCATTAGAATAGCGAAATTTAATTGCCAATGTAGACACCGTTCATTTGACAAAATTGTTGACCATCAAATTAAAACTGTATATATATATATATATATATATATATATATATATATATATATATATATTTATATAATTTCCATTCCTTTTTAATTTAAAACATTATTCTTATTATTAGGAAAACACAAATAACGAAGTGGATAAAGGCCATTTATTTCGTGAATACTAATCATCTCTTAGACAATCATACATATTTATACATTTTGGGTTTTCAATTGATTATGCTAGTGGTAACAAATCTGACTCGTTTTACTGCTGTTTCTTGTTTTGACTAGTTGGTGAGTGTGTATGCGTTTGTGTTTGTGTGTATGCGTGTTTGCATGTAAAGGTCATTCTCGCAGTATTGCGAAGTGATGTCTGAGATCTTGTCATTATTGTTTTGATAGCTTGAGAATTAACCATTTGTGCGCATTGTTCACTGTTACATGTACAAGTGCTATTTTTCCCAGTATAGTTGATCGTTTCACCTCGTTGCGCAAAGTTTTCACGTGGTAACAACGCCAGTGTTGATTGCAGTGTTAAACGCTCACATTGTTTGGAGACTTCTGTCATCGTATGCGCCTCTGTTATTTCCACTTCAGTTTGTTGCCAATCCGATTGTACGTTTGTTGATTCTAGTCGAGGGCCTGTTTGTTCTTGGCTGGATACTAGTAGATTGTTGTTGAATTTTGTTATTCTTGGCCAGTCGATAAGAATATCATGTTGATGAAACTTTAGAATATTAAGGTCAGGTGCTTGTTGTTTTATGTAAAGGGCTTCGTAGATAAATAATAATTTTTCTGATTTTGTTTTATGTAGAATTGTGAAATTGGTCGAATTGACAGGGTGCCCCGTTGCCAATATATGATCGGAAATAGCTGATTTTCCTGACGGTGGCAAGCCTTTGTTAATCAATTTCTGTGGCAAATGTTGCTAGATTCTGCTTATCAATTGCTTCTTCGTACGTCCGATATATGTGCTACCGCACATACATGAGAATTTGTAGACTATGAATGATTTGGAGAGAATTGGCAATTGATCTTTGGCATCCAACCTCATGTTTCTCTGTGTACTAAATGTCATATTAAC
>JAQBSW010014051.1:0-12456 GCA_029291075.1 Eudiplozoon nipponicum
TTATCGCTGGCTTCGTAAAACAATATTGTAATTTTTGAAAAATATTGTAATTTTTTTTGGAAGTTCTTTTGTTCATATTGTCGAAGTTTTGGACTTGTCTTGTCGAAGGAAAATGTGAGAGAGTTTTGATCTAAGTTGCTGAATTGCACAAGCGGAACACTGCGTGGTTCCATCTCCGACTCTGCTAATAAAACATTGTAATCTTCTTGTCGATTGTTCTTTTTAATTATCAGCGAAAAGAACCACAAATTTGCTTTGGGTATTTAACGTAAATATTTGTTTTAAGGTCTCAATCATTCTGGTTCAGTAACCTGTGGATATCAGCGTATCCTGGTAAGCTTACTTATTTAATATAATATATAAATTGCAAGTAATTTAATAATAATCATGGCTGGTTTATTAAATACTGAGGATACAGAGCAGTTGGCTAGTGGACTTAAGGATTGTAGCTTAAGAGATAGTTCAGAGGAACTTAAGTGTTCCAAGATAGATGATCATTCCGCATATATGGATTTTCCGGGCCTGGCATCCAAGAGACCCCCTTATGGTAGTGACCAAGGGCCTCTACAAAAAATGGCGACCGCGCCAGGATCCTTTATGCGGAAAGATATGATGTAGATGATCGTTTTTGCCGCAATTCTATGGATAGCAATGTCAAGCTCACCATGTACAGACCAGACAACCATTCTGAATGGGTCGAAGAAGCAAAATTTTATTTTAAACTAAAACGGATGACCGACCCTATAGAAAGGTTTGCCTCGGCCTGGTGGTGCTTACCTGAGCCATTAAAAAAGAATCTGTTTAGACTCAGGAAATTTGTTACTGAGAACGAACCAGAAAATGCATTTGAGCTTCTAGTAGAAGAACTCCATGGACGATATCAACCCGAGAGGATTGAACGGATGACTGACTTATTACGTCAGGAAAAGATGGGAAATCTACTTCCATCTGAATTTTATGACAGACTTATTTCAAAATCCATCGGGCTTGATATATCTGAGGAAGTTATAAATAGTATATTTGTAGCAGAATTGCCTGCTAGACTAAGAGCCACCTTGGATGTCTATGATACATTGGAACTAGAGTGGCCAAAGAAGCTCAAAGGGTTGGACAAAGTGTATCGTCAGAAGGAACCTAAGGTGTATGCAGTAACCGCAGATTCACGCCTGGAGCAGCAACTCAGACATCTCTCAGAGAGACTCCTGACCATTGAGAATGAATTAAGTACCCTCCGCAGGGATGTGGGTTGGATAAAAAACAATAAGGAAAGTTCCAACAGAAGTAGGGTAAATTCTCGGAGTCAACGTTCAAATTCCAAGCATTGGAGAGGCGAATCGCGTGAGAGTGTACATGGACCACGCGAGTGGTGCATATCGCATCGCAAATACGCCGAGTTTGGAAAATGTCAGGAGGGGGGATGCACGTTTCCAAAGTTTGGTGGTCCCCGATGGAAAGGAAGTAGTCTTCCTGTAGCCTGGTCTAAGCTGACGGAAAACTTATAAAGCCCCTGTTAATAGGAGCCGTAGGGGGGGTTGCGCAAGCAAGGCTCCAAGGTATGCATATTCGTGGCATACTAAAATCATCAAAGTTAGGTTCGGAAGCTTCGATGGAAGAGACGCGCAGTAATACAGTCCGTAAATCTGTTAGATTTCGGCTGGCAGATAATCTTAAAGAGGTTGCTGGTTATAGCAACAATAAGTTCGTTATAACTGATGAACTTAGCGGCCTAAAATTCTTAATAGACACGGGTGCAGAGGTGAGCATAGTTCGATCTGATGTGGTGGAAATTGATAGCCCCACATTCGATTACCAACTATGGGCTGCTAATGGAAGTCCAATTGAGGTTAAGGGAGTTAAAGAATTGTCAGTGACATTGGGGCAGAAATCTCCATTTACGTGGAATTTTCTGGTCGCTGATATAAAGGATAACATCATTGGGATGGATTTTTGATCCATTTTAATCTCGCTTTAGATCCCAAATCTAGGACCATTGGACAAAGCACTGAGATAGTGACTTATGCTGAGACTGGGACCTCAGTAGTTAGGTCAGTGAGACTACCCAGACCCGTCGTCGCCGATGACTTGGCGGATGTCATCGAGAAACACCTGGCCGTGTTTCTGCCATTCAATGCTAAACGCAAGGGTTTAAAGACAGGCATAGAACACCAAATCGAGTTGGTGGAACCACTACCTTGTTCGCCGAAGGCTCAACCGTTAGCACAACACAAGCAGCAGGTTGCTATTGAAGAATTTAAGCGGTTGAGAGAAGAAGGAATTTGTGGGCGTTCAAATTCCAACTTTGCATCTCCAATAGTGGTTGTTCCCAAACCTGAACCAGGTCAATGGTGGGTTTGTTGTAACTATCGTCTATTGAATTCGGTAACGAAAGGCGATTCGTATCCTCTACCGAACCAGAGTACTTTGCTCAGGGATATAATGGGGTATGAGGTATATACAACGTTAGATCTGCAGAAGGCGTACTATCAAGTACCTATGGACGCAGAATCTATACCGCTCACAGCAGTGCGATTACCTAGAGGAGGATCGCATGAATTCGTATGTATGCCTTTTGGTTTGAAGAATGCAAGTCAGACATTTCAGCGTCTGACAGAGGAAGTTCTTCAAGATTGTTCATTTGCTAGAGTGTATATAGATGACATCATTATACATAGTCAATCTAGGGAGGAACACCGGGAGCATTTGGACATGGTTTTGTCTAAGCTGGAAAATTATGGATTAGAAGTGAAACCAGAAGAGAGCAGAATTGGTTGCTCTACCGTAAAATAACTTGGACACAACATTTCCAAGGATGGAATCAAGCCCTTGGAAGACAAGGTACAAGCAATCAAGGATGTGCCAGAACTCAGAACTGTACGCCAGTTGCGTAGATTTTTGGGCATGATTAGCTACTATCGTCGTTTCATACCAGGTTTAGCTAGAATTTTGTGGTCGCTAACTCGACATTTAGTTCGTGAACGGAGCACGATCAAGAAGTCCTGGCCTATTAATTTTAGCCAAGACGACAAGGAAAAATTCCAGAGGGCCAAAGATCTGTTAAGCCAAATAACCACATTAGCACCTGTGGATTGGACTAAGCCGTTTGAGCTGGTCACAGATGCTTCTGATGAAGCCATAGGAGCAGTGTTACATCAACGGGAAAATGGTATAGTCAAGCCGATTGGATTCTATAGTCGGAAACTCCAAGATCGCGAGAAGCAATATGATACGCTTGGAAAGGAGTTACTAGCATTTTATTCTGCAGTGTTGCATTTTGAGCACTATCTAGATGGACATCAGTTTATGATATTAACTGATCATAAACCGTTGTTGAGTATCCTTGGGAAAGCAAACAGGCTAAATTATTCTCGGCGGGTGAATTCACAAATAACCCGACTCGCAGAATTTGATTTTACCATTAGTCATATCTCAGGAAAAGAGAATGTGGTGACAGACACTCTCAGTAGTTCATACATATCAGATGAAGATATGATTCGTTCAGAGTCATTCGTATGCTCTATTGTATCTTCTAATGATTTTGTCCAGCAATTGATGGAAGCACAAGGTCTTGATCCTTTAGTAGCTGTGTTGGAAAAGAATCCTACATATACACACAGGAAGATTGGAGATAAGTGGTTATTATGTGAAATCTCCAGGAGCCAACCTAGACCTTATGTACCGTTAGAATTAAGGTATAAGGTAATTCAACAGCTACATGAATTCAGTCATCCTTCCATTAAGGCAACTATCAGGATGGTCACTGATAGATATGTATGGCCAAAAATGTCGAAAGACATAAGAGCCTGGGTAAGGACATGTGCCCGGTGTCAAACTTGTAAAGTTTGGCGTCATACCAAAACTGAAATTAAAACGATTGGAATACCAGCGGGTCGTTTCATGCATGTTCATATTGATATAGTAGAAATGCCTGAGATTTCCGGCCGAAAGTATTTACTCACGATGGTCGATCGGTTCAGTCGTCAGTTTGAGGTAGCAATCCTGAAGGACATGACAGCTCAAGAGGTCTTACTTATGTTCTTGCATAATTGGGTGTCGCGATATGGTGTACCGGTAAGGGTAACTACTGATCGTGGTAGTCAGTTTATGTCTGAACTGTTTATCAGATCATTGAATACAATGGGGATAGAAGTAAGACACACATGTGCTTATAATCCCAGAGCTAATGGGATGGTTGAGAGACTGCACAGGGAGCTGAAGGCTGCATTACGCTGCACCGGTGGATCCAGTTGGATACATGATTTGCCCATGGTTTTGTTGGCAATGCGAAACAGATACAGAGTTCAGTTAGGAACATCCATAGCAGAACTTGTTTATGGAGAGCCATTGAGGTTACCTGGAGATCTTCTAATAGAAGCTCCAAGTTGTCTCGATTGGGCCTCTAGTTCAGTAGATTGGTTTGTTGGAGCATTGAGAGATAAAATGAGTCGTTTAGCTCCAACCAAAACTAGAAGTCCAAAGTCCAAATGCTATGTATCTTCAGATTTAAAGCTGGCATCGCATGTATACATAACTAACGAAAACAGACAGAATTGTCTGACTCCATTCTATAAGGGGCCATATAAAGTCAATCATATGACTGAGAAAAATGCATTTATAGAAGTAAATGGCACTGTAGAATGCGTAACACTGGATCGCTGTATTCCACAGTTTATTTGGACGGAGGAGGAGACTGAGGAACAGTATTCACCGAAGTACCCAGAAGTTGAGGCGAGATGTGACTCAGAAATTGGTGAGAAAATGAAGAGTCGAATAAATATGGTAAAGAAGTAAAGATTAAAACCAAGACAACTGAGAATCAAGAACAATGCAATATGAATATGAAATCTGGTGAAGTACCAGCACAACTTGTTGAAACTCGGTCTGGAAGAGTCATCAAGAAACCGAAGAATGAAGACTACATCATGTATGGTTAATCATCTTAAACATGAGGGAGTATGTAGAGGTTAAATTAATTATCGGACAGAAATTAACCTCTCATATAAAAATAAATCAATTTTTATTTTTGGACATTTGATGTTATCGCTGGTTTCGTAAAACAATATTGTAATTTTTGAAAAATATTGTAAAATTTTTTGAAAGTTCTTTTGTTCATATTGTCGAAGTTTTGGACTTGTCTTGTGGAAGAAATGAGAGAGTTTTGATCTGAGTTTCTGAATTGCATAAGCGGGACACTGCGTGGTTCCATCTCCGATTCTTTGTGAATAAAACTTTGTAATCTTCTCGTCGTTTTGTTTTTAATTATCAGCGAAAAGAAACACAAATTTGCTTTGGGTATTTTAAGTGTAATACTTGTTTTAAGGTCTCAATCATTCCAGTTCAGTAATTTGTGGACATCAGCGTATCCGGGTAAGCTTACTTAATTAATATAATATATAAATTACAAGTAATTTAATAATATCATGTCTGGTTTATTAAATACTGAGGATACAGAGCAGTTGGCTAGCGGACTTAAGGATTGTAGCTTAAGAGATAGTTCAGAGGAACTTAAGTGTTCCAAGATAGATGATCATTCCGCATATATGGATTTTCCGGGCCTGGCATCCAAGAGACCCCCTTATGGTAGTGACCTAAGGGCCTCTACAAGATATTGAACTCACACTGTTGCTTATATATATATATATATATATATATATATATATATATATATATAGTTTTTATACATATTGATATGTATTTTATATATTAATATAACGTGTGAATGACCACAATAAATAATTATTACTAATGTATATATATATATATATATATATAGGATTAGGGATATTTGACTCACGCTATTTACTTATATTTCTTATATGTTTTTATACATATTGACATGTATTTTATATATTGATATAAGGTGTGATTAACGTAATAAATTAAATAATAAAATAGAAAATATACATGTTTAACAATTAACAATGGTCCTTCTTCTAAATATATATATACATATATATATATATATATATATAAAGGTGTTACGATATTATATTTAGATATATATGTATATAGGTAAAATGAATTATTTTAGTCATATGAGTAAATATTCTTATGCAATTATTTCTATGATTTGATTAACATCGCATTGTGCTTACGATTAGTTTTTGAAAAAACGTTAGTTGTCTATACTATCTCTACCTCTCTCTCTTTAATCTTTCACCTAAGCGTCGCTGTGACATTCACTCTCCATCCATCTAAGTAACTTGCTGCTCCATATTTGAACTAATTTGTTACTATGTGCGCAATACCTTATACACCATTGTATACATTAGAGCTCCCGGATTTAAATAAAATACAGTATATGACAGTCAAGGTTTTAGTTTTATCAATTTTGAATTTTGATTACCGTGACATAGTAGCAATACAGTTATAACAAATAAGAAACGGTTCGATACTGTCTCTCTCCCCTACAATATTCTGCATACGAGATGAGATTATGTATACCGGGAATTTGAGATAGCTGAGGTAAGGATTGGTCTGCTAATTACAAATAGTTATATATTGAGTTTAGTTACTATGATTAAAACTAGTGTTGAGTCAAAAAAAATATATAAACAGAATGGTTTTGGAACGAGGTTACCACATTTGCTTAAATCTGCTATTGTGATTAAAGTACTGTGTTTTGTGGCCTGAGGATGGTGCTGGAAAGTAGGCACCGAAACGTCGCCATTAAACAAAGATGTGATAGAACCGCATTTCCATTGGAACGAATTATAATCCAACTCGATCAAAGACAAAACAAAATTGGAAATTGTGATAAATCGGATCTTTGATTTCTTTGTAACGTTGCACAGAACTCTAGCTGGAGCACGGCATTTTGATATAATCAATGAAAACGCGCAACATTACTGTTCACTGAATGCATGCGACTTCGCATCTATATAAACACGATGCAATTGCCACGCATCACACATTCTACTATGCTCGCTACGTGTGATTGCTGCCGATTTCTCCTCTTCACTAACTATCTATGCCGACTTCTGGATTTTAACACGCTTTGTCGTCTTGTCGCATATTCTCCAGGCACGCCAATTTCTTTGTGGATGCGCATCCAGTCATACGTAATCGATCATCTCTTAATCGTATTACTACGTTTGTCAGCCACATCGGTACGGACGCAGATCTCCAACAAGACAAGTCTCTGCCTTCGCACAGCAACGAATAAATTCTTCTTCGACAATTCTACTTATTCCAGTGCATCTACTCAGAGGACAACAAACAAACATACAGGAGAACAGAGTAAGTGTTTAGAAGGACTTATAGATGCCATCACACTGTCAACATTCATAAACTTTTACAACATTCGCCGGTGAATGCTTTCTGGCCCTATTAAAGGCCACTCACAGTACTGTTTTTCGATAGCTTATTTGTCTTCATAGTAACGTCGCGCCGCACTTACTTCAATTTCGGACGTTTACAAATTGGCGACCGCGCCAGAATCGGAGAGTAGTACTGCTGTTTCAACTCGTTTTAATAATACCTATCCTGGAGCAAAGTTTAAATAAATTTTCTTTTAGACTGGAGTCCTGGATGTACATTAAAAATCGACGATAGCATAGTAGATCACCGGGTCATCCTTTTCTTTTCATCCTGCTTGTGAATAATTCTGAATCAAAGTCTTCTGTGGTTAGATAGGTCCAAAGACTTCTCACCTACGGGTTTTTGTACAACAATCTCTGGTCAATTTGTGTAAAAAATTGAAAGCAGATTTTCATGATCTCTTAGTTATTAGTATATAATATTTACAGGGAAAGTGTGTTTTAAAATTTTATTTATATATTTAAGTCAGTTAATACATTTTAATGTCCTGTAAATCACTTATAAGCATGAATATCCTGAATTATAAGTTACCTCGGTGTAAATCCGCCGCTCTCACATTAAATGACCTTAAGCTATCTTCTTTGGAGAGTTTATATGCAGATTTGAACAAAATCCTTAAAAGAATCATCATGGATACAAAAAATGCTGATAAAACCGCGGATCAACAGCGTCTAAATCAATATAAACTACAATCGAGACCACCTCGATCATTCACTCGATTTTCTCCAAAAAATTGGTTCTATAATCACTTAAAGTATTTCTATAACTATTGACATTGCCTGAACCTCTCGGAGAATTTACCAAATGGATGTCAACCTAATTATTTAAATGACCATAATCAACAGGGTAACAATCTATATACACCACACACAAAAGGAATAAACTTTCAAACGCCTATTGCTGCAGTTTTTGTTGACTCCTTCTGTCTACGCAGGATATGCCACATAGAAAGTAAAACTGATAATGTCAATTTCAAAGACCAGCCTATTTGCCTATATGATCCGACCAAGCAATCAAATGAAATTCTGCATCTTCTAGATTTCAAAACCGGAGAAGAATTTATCGTAGTAACAGTTGCAACTGTTTCAGTTTTCAAGGATGATTCCATGGCCAAGATATCTCTAGGTGTTCTACTTACAAAAGCTATGGGGGAGCTCATTACTCCTTGTGGTTTCCGGCATCAAACTCTCAATTGAGGTTTGCAACGTGAATTTTCGCACAACTTTATCTTCGCCAAAGTCTCACACAAAATAATAAGCCTACATTTTCTGTTGAAATATTGGCTCATTGTTGATCTTGCTAAACAAAATTTCATTAATCCATCCATCGGACTTGAGCAAAGGTTTTAGATACTTGCCTCCGACCATTTGGAGTTACAGGACATAAATCCAAACCCAGTGCATCTTCCAACATAGATATCAACAGCTTTTTGAGAACACAAGTCGTTTTTTGATCTCAGCAAGTCAGAGCTGCAAGTCTCCTACACGATGCACCATAATGTCACAACAAATCAACCTGTCGCATTTAAAGATAGACCGCTACCCCATGTTAAACTAAACGCTTCCCAAGAAAGGTTTACAAGACTATAAGAAGATGAAATCTTCAGATCATCGGTAAGTTCATGGGTGTCACCATTGCAATTGGTTTCCAAATAAAACGGATCGTACAGAGCCTGAGGAGATTATCGAAAGCTAAATAAGGTGGCCAAATCCGACGCATAACACATTCCGAATATAAACACCTTTGTAGAAAAACTCGTCGCTAGCAATTACTTCTCAGTTATTGACCGCAGAATGCCCAACCACCGCATTCCAGTAGCACAAGAAGATAATGAAAAAGTGCTGTCATCACTCCTTTTGTCCTTTTTGAATACCTCTACACGACTTTCGGTCTCAAGTGTGCTACTCAGACATTTTAGGGGTTCATGGACAAAATACACCTCAAGGATGCCGATTATTATAATCATATCTTGATGAAATAATGGTTTTCAGTCCAGACTCAGACTCTCATGACAAGAATTTACTAATTTTCCTCTCACACTTATCAAATCACGGACACAAGATCAATTGTGACAAGACGAAGATTGCAACTACATCCATCAATTTCCTAGGGCATTGTATTACCTCTCAAGGTAAACAACCTTTGCCGTTGAAGGCAATTTCTATCAAGAATATTAAGTCACCCGAGACTTTAAATGAATTAAAGAAATTTTTTCGAGTTCTTAACAACATTCAGAAGTTCTTTCCCCGCGTATCAAACAACTTTATCCATTATGCAGGCACCTGCAGAATCAAAAATGAACTAGCAGAAACACCACCATTGTTTCGTCATCATAAAACAAAGAATTACTACTTCTTACCATCAACTCTTTAGCAAATGCCAAATTGCTATCTCATCCAGAATTTCAACTACCATTTCGAATCACTACGGATGCTTCTGAATTTGCTATTGGGGTCACTTTGCAACAAAAGATTGGAGGAGTTCGGAAGCATATCAGTTTTAGTCACATACTCTGCAACCAGTGGAAACTAGATACAACACTTTTGGTCGAGAACACTTTGCCATCCAATTCTTCAGCATCATTGGTAGTAGCATATTTGTTGTTTCTACAGATAATGCACCATTAGTTAGCGTTCTACGAAACGCGACTTCAACTGTCGCAATCTACCCTACCATAGTAGAATGAAAGCTGTCACGTCTAGGTGAATAGCAATTCAAAATCTTTTATGTTAAGGGTGAACGAAACATTTCAGACGCCTTTTCCAAGTCAAACGTCTTGCTACAACCACTTTTTCCTTCTCCGTTCTCAGTCAACTCCGAGACTCTTAGTGAAATAGCACTAACAACATCCCTCCTAAGAAAAAACAACCAGTAGCGCGTTACCCCACCAAGCTCTTATGCCGTCTCTGGGAGGAGTTACCCATTATTTGTTTCACAGGCACGCAATCCTACAACCCAATTCTGCCAACCAGATTCAGAGAAAGGTTTTCGATTCCATTTACTCTATTTCTCACCTTTAGGAGTAAGGTGACTCTCAAATCGCTTACAGACAGTTTTTGGGCTCATAGACTCAAGGAGAACGCTAAGCAATGGATCTCGAAGTGTGCTATATGCCATAAATACAAGATCATCCGGCACACTTGTTCTAAGTTGGAACATTTCCCAACAACTTTACGCCTATTCTTTCATCAAGTTTGCATGCTTGATGTAAACACCAATCCCATTGTATTTAACCAGTCGTCAGATAACATAGCAAAACTACATAGCAAACTACATAGCAAACCACTACCTGCGCAATCAATTATTGTTAAACTTTACGCCTAGCCATCGTCCACATCGACATAGTTTATCTGACTCAGGGTCAAGGTGTAAGCTTCCTTTTAACTATGATTGACAGATCATCCTGAAGGCCTGTGGCTTTACCTTGTGGCACCATATCTGTAGATTAAGCCACTAATCGTTATATCACTGCAAGAATAGCACATTATGGTGTTCCCAACAAGGTCATTACTAATAGAGGCATTTGCTTTTCATCCGATTGATGCAAAACTACCTTGCGGGTCATTTTATGCACTTTTTGCCTACCACTCCCAATCTAACGGTGTTGTAGAAAGAATGCATAGGGAACTAAAAGCGACTTTAGCATCTTCGTTCTTTTATTGTAGTTGTGTCAACGCATTACATTTGGTCCTACTTGCTATGCGTTGCTGCATACATGAACCTATTAAAACCTCTGCATCACAACACTTATATGACATGGACCTATGCCTACCTAGTCAGCTCCCTAGTATACTACACACAGAAGATGACACACAAGTCGAAGCTACTCGCCTTCGACTTCATTTCGGTAACATGTCTGCCCAGCAGCCGAGACATTCTCCTTGGCCAGTTTTCGTTCAAATGCAGCTCCAAAGCTGCAAGAAAGTACTCGTTTGTAACCACGCTACTGTTGCAATACTGCAAACCGGATGTCGCGGTCCTTACCCGATTTTGTTCAGACAGTCGAAATACTTCATAATCATGCAAGTTGCAACATTTACATCAGTAAGCATAGACAGGTTGAAAAATTCTATCGAATCGCCTGATGCTAGCGACGTAAAGCCTTCTACATGCGTTTCAAAATCTAGACGCCTACAATCTCAGCCTTGTAATAAATTGCTTTGCATTACGTGTAACTATATTTTCACATTAATTTTTCGTCATTCTACGTATCAATTGTATAGCATTTTTGAACAGTTCTTCGGTATTATGTCATTTCTGCGGCGATGTTTGATTACATTTTTGTTCTTATCATTTGATTTAAATGTATTTTTTATTCATCATGCTTTTGCACCGTATGGCTCTGGCCAAACTTGCTTATTTTGATATGATCAGCTACTTAGAGCTAACGCTTTGTGTGACAAAACTAAGTAGTCATTGATTTCATATCATGGTATAATTCATTATCATGCATATCGCAACTTCATTAGTTAAACAGTTCACATTCACAAAGAATTTCATGACCACAATGTCGAGCACACTCGATCTTTTGGTCGTATGGAACTCTCATTTACAGCCATGCAGCCTGCCCAGATTACAACATAAAAATGACGACTTCAGTGTCAATCAACTTTGCATCTTTCACACTACAACTCCCAAAAAATCACACTTCTTTATTTTGTCTCACGAAGTATGATCATTGAAGTAATTAACAAGTATGCACAGGTCTAGCATTGCTATTCATTTTTGATTAAATATGGGCAGAATAATTACCAGTTTTCTAATTGGGTTCGAACTCTGCCCTGCATTATTAACCAAGGCTCGTCGATTGGAATTTTTTCTTTTACCTTTTTTCTCAGAGAGTAAACTTAAACAAGAGTTCAGATTAATTCACCGACATATTGTCAAAATCAAATTAAAATTTTAATACACCTGTCCAATTAAATCGCGAAAAACTACTGTTGACCAATAGCGTGCGACTTCACATCTATATAAGCACGATGCAATTTCCACGCAGCACACATTCTGATTGTTGTCGCTTTCTCTTCTTCACTGACTATCTACGCCGACCTCTGGACTTGCGTTTACCACGATGTGCCATCTTAACAATAATTGTTTGCGCGGGTGGTGGTAACAATGTTTTAAATCAAGTTTGCGAGC
>JAQBSW010014052.1:0-12453 GCA_029291075.1 Eudiplozoon nipponicum
CAACAGCTGTTTCATTCATAATATTATCTCTAGATTTAATTTCTATAGATTCCCTAATCGATCTCGTCACCCTATTACGACTACATATTGCTATGCGTTTGCATTCCTCCCAGTTGATAGTATGCCCAGTCTCCACTACATGACGAGCAAGATCTGATTTAGCAATATGTCCATACTTACACGCAGTTTTGTGTTCACCCCTTCTTAATTTGTTTGGGCGCTGTTGAAAATGTTTTTAGGTCCAATTTGGAATACCGCATTAGCTAATTAATCCAGGTCCGCAATTAAACCAATCTTTCAAGAAACATTTAACATGGAATTATAGCAGCAACGCCGTTAAATGGTATAATAAATATACACTGGTGAAACAACAACTCGTGAGGCAAGTGTCAAATATTTCCTTTTTAAGTATTTGTTTAAAACATGATGTTATTCCTAAATGTTTTCGTTTTAAATTAAATTTTAAGTTAAATGCTTATGGCATGTCTCTTAAGCATGACCTTTGTATAAATATTATAAAAACTTTGATTCGTGATTTAGTTAAACGTAAGATTATACTTATTAAGTAAAAAACTAAATTAAGATCGATGTTAACTTCTCTTTTGCACGCAGATGATTTTAAATGCATTGAGGATTTCAGTGATAAAGCCCGCAATAGAGAAATAAAAAAGTAAGAATTAGACATGATAAAAATTAGCTGACTTGGGAATTTATAGACCCCAAGAAAGTGATAATTTAATCGGGACTAATAGAATAGTAAATCTATCAACATTAAATCTTAAGAAAGATCAAGTTGAACTACTTAACCGTGGTTTAAACATGGCTATTCCTAATGAAAGATCGGTTAGAAATGAATTAATTACTGAGGCTGTCAAAACGGCACAACTTCTTTCGGATAAGGCTAGGGTGAAATTTGAATTAGACGTTGCCTCAATGGTTTTAACACACCAAGAGGATAAAGTTAAGCCTAACTATGAAATTAAACGTCTCAGAAAGGATTTAGTATCAAATAATGTTATATGTCTAAAGGCGGATAAAGGAGGAGCTACAGTTCTAATGAATCAATCCGATTATAAAAATAAAATGATAGAACAGTTAAGTAATGCTGAAGTATACACTAAAATAACAAAAGACCCTACTGATAAGTTGCAAGGGCAAGTAAAATTATTAATCAATAATATGATTGCTAATGAGGAATTGGATTCGACGCATGGTAACACTCTCATTCAAAGAGATACGGTTGCACCCAGAGTTTATGGTTTAGTTAAAGCGCATAAGCCGGTTAATCCTTTGACAATTATAATGAATGTACAAAGCACCCCAAAATATAAAATTTTGTGCCATAGAATAAGAAAATATTCCTATTTCTTAGAACATACCTTGCTTAATTCATATCATTTGGTTGAAATTGTTGATAAATGTGTACTAGAAGATTAAGATAGATTAGTATGCGTAGATGTAAGTATGTATTAGGTATTGCGAACCTAGTAACAAATTAGTTCAGTTGTGACCAGAAGAATAAACCAAAGGCAGCATGAACGGAAAGTATAATCTCATGTGCATTCGTTTCGTGCTTACTGGCGACTCATCAGTATGAGCCGGTATCACGCCCTTTAACAACTATATATTTGGTCAAAGAATGTGGAATAATAGGACGGTACAATCTCCTAGTCTCCTTTTAGGAGATTGTACGGTCCTATTATTCCACATTCTTTGACCAAATATAAAATGGTTAAAGGGCGTAATACCGGCTCCTGCTGATGAGTCGCCAGTAAGCACGAAACGAATGTGCATGAGATTATACTTTCCTTTCATGTTTCCTTTGGTTAATTCTTCTGGTCACAACTGAACTAATTTGTTACTAGGTTCGCAACATCTAATACATACTTCCATATATATATATTAGTTCTTCGCAACAAACAGTATTTAACTGTAAGCTTAGATGTAGTATCTATGTACACGAATATACCGGTACCTGAGGCTCTGGATTGTTTTTGATGTTTCCTAGTTGATCACCTATTAATATTAGGAGGAATCAAAATGACGATAGAACACGTGATGGAGATGATGTTTATTTGTATGTCCTCCACTTATTTTAAATTTTGGAAGGAATTGTATAAACAAATTCAAGGCATTCCAATGAGACAACCTTTGTCGGACCCATAAGCTAATATCATTATGCATTATTTGGAAAAAAAATCTGTTGGATAAGACTCCACTGAAACCAAAATTGTACCTACGTTTCTTGGATGGCCTATTAATGATCTGGAACTATAGTGATAATGAATTGGTAAATTTCTTAAATTTAGCTAATCGAATGAGCGAACTCCAATTTACCTTAGAAAGGGAATCATCAGATGAATTACCATTTTTGGATGTCAAATTAATTAGAAATGGTCAGAAATTGGAAATAGATACTTATATGAAGGATACATATTCAGGAATCCTTCTTAATTTCAAGTAGAATCACCCGTATCTTATGAAAGTAGGTATCTTAAAATCATTAACATTAAGAAGTCTCAAGTTAACAGATATAAAGCATAGGAAGTTTGAATTAGGTAGATTACGCAATATATTCAAGGCTAATGGTTACCCTCTTCATTTAATTGATGCAACAATGATGGACGCCGTGAAGAAATTTAATCCTAGTTTGAGGTACATAAAAGCAGATTAGGAGAAGGAAGAGCGGAAGGTCATGGTATTACCGGACTCTATATTAAGTAGGAAAGTGAAATCATTAGCTTTAAAATACAATATAAGGACCGTTTTAAAACAGCCTCTTACACTAGACACTATACTCTATAACCAAAAAGAAAGGACTGAACCCTTAGAAACATCAGGAGTGTATGAGATCCCATGCAATGATTGTAGTCTTAAGTATGTTGGTGAGACCATGCGCCCATCAAAGTAAGAAGAGGTGAACACAAAACTGCGTGTAAATATGGACATATTGCTAAATCAGATATTGCTCGTCATGTAAGAGAGACTGGGCATACTATCAACTGAGAGGTATGCAAAAGCATAGCAATATGTAATCGTAATAGGGTGACGAGATTGATAAGTGAATCTATAGAAATTTATTCTAGAGATTAATATTAATAATACCACGTTTAAGTAGCAATTACTGCAAACGGAAAAAGAATTTTGGGCCGTTAAGCCGGATCTTTAGTTTATGAATTCAAATGACTGGACGTTTTATCTATTTCATTTTCTTATCATCCGTTACAATTTTGTTTTAAGTTTACTGTGGCAATAGCCACCTTTAAGACAAATAATGAACAAAGGGTCTTATCTAGGGCAGAAATTATTTCAACAGAAATTCCTCGCAGAAGCGCCCGTATAAGAATGAAGCAGTCAGCCCAATGATAAAAGCAGACTTCGAGCTGAAGTGAACATAAATTAATTAATATGTGTAAATTTGTTTTATTAAATCGATGCTCGTTGTGCGAGCAAAATTCTATATATAATTGAGTAAAAATAAAGCATTTGTGGTACATTTAAAATGTCTTCTGATGGGTTGGAAACGTTGATTCAGGCATTGACTTCTCAAATGAATAATTTAACTGCAGAATTAGGCATAATTAAGGCTCGTCTGGACGATACGCTAATAATAAACACTGACGACATACATGTACGTGGACCATCCAACATAGGTGGACATAAAAATGGCGACCGCGCCGAAGAGGAATCAGGAAGAAATATGCCGGCGTTTTCAGCCGAATCGACGAGTTATTTCAGACCGTCATCAGAGTTTAAGCCGATGCTGGCACCACTAGATGTGGAAAGGCCACAGTTGTGGTGCGAAAAATTTGAGGCATAAGTTCGAGCCCAAGAATGTACATTGTAAGCACCTATTGTGCGTGTGGCTGTCCAAGTATTAGTGGACCGGACAGTAGCAGTCCAATTGGAATTGCCGGTTGACCTCACGTATGAAGAATACAAATGGCGTTAGAAAATGGGTTAAGACGATAGACTGTCAAAATAAACGCGTATGCCTATCGCGGCCTGAGGGAATAAGTTCAATAAAGTCTATATGTACCCCTAAGATGCAGGAGGAGACCAGTTGTCTGCCTGGGTGGTGGAAGAATCTTCAAACCCAATATAACATTATATACCAACTGACTGATTGTAGCGAGCGTCCAGGGCCGACGGTCGACCAGTTTAAGCTATGGCTAGAACTAAATGAAGGTTAAGAACCACCAAAAGTATATGGTGCTCCTCCAAAGAAATTAGCAGCAGCGACTCGAGCAACCCAAGAAATGATAGAAGCCGGCGTTCTTGAACCGTCATCATCTGTTTTTCGTGCTCCGATGGTTTATGTTACGAAAAAGGATGGTTCGCTCCGACCGGCGGCTGATTTTAGGCAATTGAACTCAGTAACTAAACCGGACCCGTATCCCATGCCGGCTCTGCGTGATCTGTTCTTACAGCTAGCGGGAGGCAAATGGTTCGCCGTGCTTGATCTTAAACAGGGATTTTGGCAAATAGGCGTGCGGTCCGAAGACCGATGGAAGTTAGCGGTACAAGTACCCCAAGGTCATTTCCAATTCACCCGGGTACCATTTGGCCTTAAAAACGCACCGAAAGTGTTCCAAAGAATGATGGACTCGTTCGTGTCTGACTTAACTTGTACAACAGCTTACGTAGACGATGTTATTATATGGGCCACTACCGAACACGAATTACGTGTGAGGCTGCAGAAGATGTTGGCCAAAGCTGTAGAATGGCGATTACATTTTAATCCAGAAAAGGTTCAGATAGGTCAAGAAGTGCGGTTCTTGGGGCACTTAGTCTCAGCGGACGGATGCATGCCGTTAGATTCGAATGTACAACCTATCAGGGATTATCCGGTGCCTACTACTAGAAAACAATTGCGCCGGTTTATTGGTATGGTGAATTTCTATAGACCATACCTCGCAGGGATGGCGGTTACGCAACAGCCCTTATCTCAGTTAACTAGTGCCAAGATACCATTTCGTTGGACGGAGGAGGCTCAACAAGCGTTTGTGCTATGCAAGCAGAAATTAATAGATGCAACTATTTTGACTTTCCCGGTAGGTAATATGTCAATTGTTGCAGACGCGTCAGATATTGGTATAGGAGCGGTGTTACAAGCTGACGGACGTCCTGCGCAATATATAAGTCGCACACTCACTAAGGCGGAACAGAACTATACAGTCACAGAAAAAGAATTACTTGCCGTACAATGGGCGCTACGGAAGTTTAGATATTTTGTCATCGGGGGACACGTGGACGTCTTTACCGACCACAAAGCGCTAGTGCATTGGAGATCACTAGGTATTGAGAAGAAACGAGTACATCGAGCCATTGAAGAACTAGAAGAGTACGATATATCAATTCATCATAGAGCAGGAATCGAGAATGCGGCAGCCGATGCGCTCAGCAGAATTTCCGCTGTGCGGGTTTCGCCGCTTATAAAAGTCTCTGAAGAACAGGGAAGAGATGCTACATGTCAGGAAATAGTCAATCAATTAAAAAACGGCACAGTGGTGTCTGCACCATATAAAACGTTGAGTCTACAGAACGGCCTGTTGGTGCGGAAAGAAGGACAAACAGTGCAATGGTTTGTGCCAGAATCTATAAGAACAGAATTAATGGCCTTTTGGCATGAAACGTTAGGACATCCCGGCGCTGGGCGGCTCATTGAGACATTGCAGTCACGATTGTATTGGCCTGGCATGTCCAAAGAAATTCGTAGCTATTGTCAACAGTGCACTACATGCCAACGTTGTAAACCACAAAAACGAGAAAAAGTCACTCCGATTGCTTTCAATGCCACTGCACGGAACAAGTTTCTGCATATCGACCTGGTAGGTCCACTGCCGGTAGCTCGCGGCGGCGTGTCCTATGTGTTTTCCATGGTCGATAAGTTTACCCGATGGGTCGAGTTTGTACCACTGAAGAAGATCACAACAGAAAAGATTATAACGTGCTTAGAAGAGCGATGGCTCAGTCGATTCGGTGCACCACAAGTTATTGTTACCGATCAAGGCGCACAGTTTGAGTCGAAAGAATTTAATCAGTGGTGCAAAGACCTTGACATAAAGCATTCCCGCACAGCCACTTATCACCCGCAAACCAATGCGACGGCTGAGCGCGCACATAGGACGATGAAAGAGGTACTGCGATGTTGGTGCCACGAGAGCCCGGGAACGTGGAGAGACAAATTACATTTGGTCGAGCGGGCCATGCGCTTTACAGTCTCAACAGCTACAGGATTCGCTCCAACGACCATGGTCTATGGAGGACACATAAGACTGCCAGGTGAACCTGTAATCCAAGGATCCCATGAGCGCTGCACCATAGCGGATATTCAGGAACGACTAAAACAGTTAACTGAATATGTAGGCGCCACACAGCGACAAGGCTATGCAAGGCAACCGACACGCACTCGCCTAAAGGTCGGCGACTATGTCATGGTAGCGAAGGTCGAGCCCATGGCACTGCAGGCTGTCAATGATGGGCCGTATCGCGTGGAGAGGGTGGACTCAGAGCACAATACTGTTTTTGTTAGCCTGCCCGATGGACCACGAGCTGTTGCACTGGATCGTTTAAGCAGAGTGCGAAAGCCGATTCCTGAGGGGGGAAGATGTGGCAATAGCCACCTTTAAGACAAATAATGAACAAAGGGTCTTATCTAGGGCAGACATTATTTCAACAGAAATTCCTCGCAGAAGCGCCCGTATAAGAATGAAGCAGTCAGCCCAATGAGAAAAGCAGACTTCGAGCTGAAGTGAACATAAATTAATTAATGTGTAAATTTGTTTTATTAAATCGATGCTCGTTGTGCGAGCAAAATTCTATATATAATTGAGTAAAAATAAAGCATTTGTGGTACATTTAAAATGTCTTCTGATGGGTTGGAAACGTTGATTCGGGCATTGACTTCTCAAATGAATAATTTAACTGCAGAATTAGGCATAATTAAGGCTCGTCTGGACGATACGCTAATAATAAACACTGACGACATACATGTACGTGGACCATCCAACATAGGTGGACATAACATTTACTATTCAAAATTTTATTTTTTTCACAAGAGCATAAACTATAAGTATGTGAAAAAGTAATATTAATTTGATCTGATTTACGTTCATCTATTTTGGCCCATGAGATAGGAATTATAAATTTTAAACATTTTCCAATGAACAAGTTTAAATAAGCAATATAATGTGTAAAATATGAGCTAATGTTCACATTCGACAATACCTTCAATTTACGGGAATTCGGTATGGTAATGGAAACATAAAATTAAATTTTATTTAAATGGAATGTTTCTTACTGAGAACGAATTTTTTAAAAGTGAATCGTGTTATTTGCCTGATTATTGGGGTTGCGATCCGATTTGTTTGCATCCGCTGTTTACCGATTTTTTCATCAGAATTTTCGACATCCAGATATCGAAAATTCTGGAGAAAAAATCAGGAAAACAGCGGATGCAAACAAATCGGATCGCAACCCGATAATCAGGTAAATGAACTATTCCCTGTCGCGCAACATGTTTCTTTTAAATCGTGTTATTTGTCTATACCGAATATGCTAATGTAATACGTTTCAATAATCATTATTTAATCGAGGCGATTAAGCCATGTTAATAAATCAATGGTAATTTAAAGGATAGATAATTAAAATTAACGAATTTAACTCCATATATTTTAAGCAAAAACTCTGCAATTTTTAAAAATAATGTATACGGTAATCCGTATGTATTATTTTGGTATTTTATTTGAATTCTCCTAAAAATATACATTAATGAATACTAAAGTAAAATGCCAGAAGAATTTATCAGGGAAAATAGGCAAATATCAATACCATATCAAGTTTACTGCGATAAAAAAAATAAAAGTTTCGTGCCTATTTAAATAAATCGAGCTATCGAATGTAATAATTTATCTCAAAATTAAATTTTCTTTACATTTGAAGAACCAATCTCGATTTTATCATAAGAACCATATTTATTGTAAGCATCTTCAGTTTTGATTTGAAGCTTTTATAAACTTAGTTGAAAAATCAATTTGATTAAATAATCATCAAACTCACATTTGCGTTGCTAAGTTCGCCGTTGCCCGAAACGTATGAAATTCCAGTGTTAGCTGAAGGACAATTAGTTATTAGTTTGCTGCTTCTTTTTTCGCGCTCATTTACAGGCTTTGACAAGTCTTGTCGGAACCATAACTGGTTTTCGTTTATTTGAGTCAATGATTCATTATTCAATGATCTCGCGGTGTCATTCTCATCAATGCACTCTACTATGTCGGAAACACTTTGGACTGTGGCGTCACAAGAGCTTGCATGTTGCATAATCGAGGCTAACCATTCGAGAAACAAGCAATTTTTGTATTAATTCAGAAAAATATTCATTTTTCCACAATAGTTAAAATAAAAGCAAAAATGTAATGATGAAAACACTTTGGACGTTTCGGATATACTCGAGATTCAATAAATACTCCCGCACAAGATTTGAAGATAATGTAAAACCAGCCTTGTTTTCTATTACAAATTATGATAAACATGTGTGTATTCATGAATAAATGAAGATCTAGTTGTTACGGTGTGACTAAGAGGCCGACATCACAAATAACAACTTACAGCTCCAAATTGTCTGTAAATCTCGACAACAATTCCGGCTATCCATCGGTGTAGAAATGCGTATGTGGCATTCTTCAATACAATCTCAGAAAATGTTAACGTCATTCCTCCATTAGAAGTCACGATGGGAGAACATCAAATGGCAACCGGATATAACTAATTGTCTTATAAAATCTGCTCAAGATAAATGCAGGTATGGTCAATTCTGTAGGTGCTTACCCTTTTAGTTCGGCTGAATAAACGTATTCGTGCTCCAAAAGTGAATTTTTGACCTGTGTGTTGCCAATAGCTATAATTAAAATTGGTTGGCGGAATCCATCAACTTTATCTGCTGGTATAAAAGATATATTTCGCTATGCGGTTCTGGCCCTATTTATGGTCGCATATAAATTAATTGTCACCATACTTTGCATGAGTTATATCAGCGCGTATATTCTGTTAAATACTTAAGAAATTTTCTTTTTAAATGTAATTATACAATGAAAGCATTATTCACAAATCCTAAACACATTTAAATTTTCTTTTTGCCCAGTGTTTAATGTTTTTTTCATAGCAAAGACATAACTAAACGAACATTGGTTGCGCGGGCGGGAATAACAATGACTATAATAAAGATTGCGATTTTGATACACGCACTTGATCCATTAATTAATTACATATGTCCTTATAAACTAAAAGGAGTATATTGTAGAAAAGGCAATTCATCCAGTAGACCGGTGTCGTTCTTATTGGGAACTCATCACGTAATAGCCAGAATTTATCGCGGACAGTGCACAAACCTGGGCAAGTCTACTTTGGAATCTGGTATTCTAACCACCGAGCCATCTTGTCGCACACTGAACAATATTTTCAGTTATATACTAACTAATGTAACTTGGTAAGTCATTTATTCTTTTGGTGGGGCTGAAATGGGATCCATTTAGATCCAAAGTTCCAATTAAACATCCCAAATCTTTAATTACTAAACAGACGTCACACGACATGGGGAAATGGTATCGAAATGGACATTAATATAAATAAATGAATATAGTTGGCGCGGGCGGTGATAACAATTATTATAATCAAGGTTGCGATCTTGATATAAGCACCTGACCCATTAATTAATTACATATGTCAGTATAAACTAAGAATTTTATAGTGTTGAAAAGGAAATTCATCCAGTAGATCGGTTTCGTCCTTATTGGGAACTCATCACGTACTGGCCAGAATTAGATGAGTTCCCAATAAAGACGAAACCAGTCTACTGAATGAATTGCCTTTTCTACACTATACAATTATTAGTTTATACTGACATATGTAAGTAATTAATGGGTCATGTGAATATATCAATATCGCAACAGCGATTATAATAATTGTTATCACCGCCCGCGCAACCAATGTTCGTTTAATTATATAAATTTTCATTTCAATAGCACTTCCCCATGTAGTGTGGTGTCTGTTCAGTAATGACAGATTTGGGATGGTTAGTTGGAACTTTGGGTCTAAATGCATGCCATATGAGCTCCACCTAAAGCAAAAATAGACTAACCAAGTTACATTATTCAGAATATAACTGAAAATTGTGTGTAATGTAGTGTGGGGCAGGGTTGCTCAGTGGTTAGAACACCAGATTCCGAAGTAGATGTGCCCAGGTTCGAGCCGTGTCCGCGGCAAATTCTGGCCAGTACGTGATGAGTTCCCAATAAGGACGAAACCGGTCTACTGGATGAATTGACTTTTCTACACTATACAATTTCTTAGTTTATACTGACATTTGTAAGTAATTAATGGGCCAGGTGTTTATATCTAGTAACACATTAGTTCAGTTGTGACCAGAAGGATAAACCAAAGGCAGCATGAACGGAAAGTATAATCTCATGCACATTCGTTTCGCGCTTACTGGCGACTCATCAGTAGGAGCCGGTATTACGCCCTTTAACCACTATATAGTTGGTCGAAGAATGTGCAATAATAGGACGGTACAATCTCCTAGACGAATGTGTAAACCTGCAATAGTGAAGCTAACATCATCTGAAGTCAGACGACAATGCGACTTCAACGCTAACTCACACTACATAATATATATACCGAGTCTGTAAAGGATACTAACACTATGGCTATTGTGTTAGTAACCGATACCAATATTATTGAACTCGAAGAGGTACCTGGATACTAACACTATGGTTTCCGAGTCGGTACATGATACCAACCTGAGGTGCGCAACACCTAATACATACTTGCATATATATTAGTTCACCGCAACAAACAGAATTACAACAATTATCGAACACCTGTGACTCCAGTTGAACCATGACACTCTGGCCTTCATCGATATCAGTTATCACATGTCGCGGTAAGCATGACATCGATCAAGGCCAGAGTGTATGGATTTACTGGAGTAACAGGTGTTCAGAAATTGTTGTAATTCTCAATTTCGATGAACTAAAGCATAAATTGATATCCATCAGGTTGGTATCGATGTACCGACTCGGAAACCATAGTGTTAGTAACCATGTAATCATCCATTTCGGTACAATACTGTTGGTATCGGTTACCGACACAATAGCCATAGTGTTAGTATCCTTTACAGACTCGGTATATATATTACATAGTGTGAGTTAGCAGATGAAGTCGCATTGTCGTAGACTTCAGATGATGTTAGCTTCACTATTGCAGGTTTACACATTCGTCTAGGAGATTGCAATTTAGCCTCTGAATAAATAAATAAAAGAAACACTGGGCTTTATATAATATAATATTTTAATTTTTCGACCACACATTATATAAATATATACGAAACATAAATATCTACGTTTTCAGAACTTAGATATTTATTCATATTTACTATAATATAAGCAACAGTGTGAGTAAAATTTCTCTAATGATCTATTAACATCTATTTTTTTTAGTTTATTAATTATTATATCTATAAATATATATAATTGTTTTTTTTAAATTTATTATTTATTCATATTAATCTCATTATTTATTTATTATATCAATATGTAACAACTTCTCTATTTATAAATATACAGGCATATATATACAAATATCATATATGTAACTATATATAACATATATGTTATTACATCAATTTGTATATAAAACAGACATACGGATATAGTAATCTATATATATATATATATATATATATATATATATATATATATATATATATATATATATATATTTCTATATTATAGACAATTGTCTGTTGTTAACCATGAATATAATCTACCAGATAATATATTATTTATTTATTACATTATTCACACCATTTATAAATATATAAAAAACATAAATATGTATAAAAACATATATATAAATATAAGCAACTGTGTGAGATTAATAAATGGCAACATTCTATAACATCACGATATATTTAGTAAATTTATCAGCTTATGTATTTATTCATATATAAGCACGTCATATCTCATATCCATTGATAAATCTGTGTACCATCTTCCGAATCATGTTTTTGAGTAAGATAAGGATAGAAGGAAACAGAAAGTTATATCGTTCTAGGTCACTCATATTTCGTTTCCAATAACCGGGGTCTTTTATTCAGGTTTATGATTAACTCCTGGTAATTCACTTCACGTTTGCGGACCCTAGAAAAATCTTCATTAAAAATTGGGCCTAATGATTTTTCTACCGAGGTTACATTCATTACATCAATCCCAGATTTTCTTTCAATCGACTCTCTAATTAGTCTAGTTAACCTGTTGTGGTTGCATAACGCAATGCGTTTGCATCCATACCAGGCTATTTCATGACCCGTTTTCCTTGAATGCCTAGCTAGATCTGATCTTTGAATGTGTCCATACTTACAGGCCGTTATGTGTTCCCCTTCACGAACTTTTA
>JAQBSW010014053.1:0-12446 GCA_029291075.1 Eudiplozoon nipponicum
ACTTTTGACTGACAGGTAATGGACAGGTTTATTAAATGCGAAAAGTCGAAATGTCGGTGGTTAACTTACAAACCAGCCCCTTGCTGTGTTTCGGAACTCAGAAATTGGCACATCTATACCCACAACGCCGAGCAATACGCCGAGTTTATGACGAGCCTAAAAATCATAAAAACAGAAAGCCGACGCAAATGGTATTATTAGAAGATCTATCAGCTAAAAAATAAACAACTGCCAAAAATCAAATTGTGTGATTGCAATTTTAGATGTAAGTTTATATATATATATATATATATATATATATATATATATATATATATATTCATTACACTTCCTGTGTGCAAACAAAAGAAATTTTATCAGATATAAGAAAATTTCTTTTTGTTTTTGCACACAGGAAGGGTACAATGAACTTTATTAAAGCTCGCATTTCAAAAGAATCTTTCAGAAAACTAGATGAACTAGTGACGTTAAAGTGATAAACGTGTGCTTAACTTATCAAAAGTGCCAATCGATCAGCTAACAATGGAGGCACTATCGATGGGTCGAAATTATGGAATACATCCTTCTAATAAATGCGATTTTGATTTTGAGGCAGCATTTGAGTTGTTATTTGAACAAACAGCTGACTTAGAGCCTACCAGTATTGATTGTAAAAATTGGTTCAAGGCTATACTAGTTGATCAGGCTTCACACCTCAAATCTTCTAAATGCGCAGTGCAGCATGCGTTGACAAAGCAGCATCTAAATGCACTTAAAAATATCAGCAGAAATGCAGGCATCAAAATACTACGCGCTGATAAAGGAAAGAGTTCAGTTATAATGGGGAAATCTGACTACGTACAAAAGATGGAAAACGTGTTAAATAACAACACAAAATTCACACGTCTAGACGATAAATCAGATGCAATAGACAAGGTGGAGCGCAAAGTAATAAATGAAATTAAGCTTTTGACAGATGCTGGTTTTATTGATGAGGCCACTGCCAGTTGGATCATCTACACCAATAATGTACAGATTACCTAAAACACACAAAAGAGGTTGTCCTATGAGGCCAATTTTATCAATGGTAAATTCTCCGTTTCATGCACTAGCTAAATGGCTAGTTCGTTTACTTGAACCATTACGTAAACTACTAGGTAATTATTCGGTTGCTGATTCGTTTGAGTTTGTAAACAAAATTCAAGATATAAATGTTAAAAACAAGATTTTGGTATCTTTTGATGTTACGTCTTTGTTTACAAATGTTCCAATTGATGAAACCATTGACATTATAGTCAAAGCGGTAGAACACGATATATTACCATCGCTGGTGCCAGGTCAAACTCTACGCAAGCTTATCTTATTATGCACGAAAGACGTACGATTTCGTTTTAATGGAAACATCTACAAACAGACTGATGGTGTCGCAATGGGAAGCCCCTTATCTCCAGTTTTGGCTGAGATTATTCTAGGGCACCTAGAAAAAAGATCATTAAAAATTGACATAAGTAAATGTGCTCAATATATACGGTACGTGGATGACATATTTCTTGTACTTAAGAACAGGTCTCAATCACAAACATTGCTTCAAACTTTCAACAAAGCACATAAGAATATCGGTTTCACATCAGAGCACGAGAAAGATGACTGTCTGCCTTTCCTAGATGTACTATTAAAGAAAGAAACTAATGGTAAATTAAACAGAACAATTTATTATAAACCAACATGGTCTGCACAGTATTTGCATTACAGCAGTTTTCTGCCATTTCAATATAAATTATCCACAGTTCGTGGTTGCTTTTCGAGAATTCACAGGTTGGTTAGTCAAGATTCTAAATAAAATGAATATAATAAAGCAATTAACGATTTAATGTCAAATGGCTATCCCAGACAATTAATTGAATCAATTATTAAAAGGGGAGTTAACCAGAAACAGACGTATGATAGAAAATATCGATCCTATAAAAGAATAGATTGACAATATTTTAAGATAAGAGTTGCTAATGTCGATATCAAATATTATTTACCAATACACATGCGCAAGTTGTCGATCAACTTACGTAGGCCGATCGACCAGACGGTTAATTACTCGAATGAGAGAATATTGCAACTTGAACGCCTGTTTTAAATCAAATGGTGAATACACGTCTGCTATTGCGCAACACATCATCGAAACATCGCACGTATGTTCTCCAGACGTAGCATTCAAAGTAATTACTAAATGACAAAAACAAAAGGGAGCTAGCCACATACGAAGCCTTATGGATAAACAAATTGCAGCCGGATTTATGTAAGTAGAAGAAGCACGTACAAGCATTGAGCTTGAACTGGATGTGACGCACGCAATTTGATTGGTTTCTATTTTTCACACTCGCTTTGTTCACATATTTCTATCTCGTTTTGCTTTCCAATTTATATATAAAGATATGTTCATGAGTAGATATTTGAGAAGACCATGAGAAAGAAAATTTTCTATATCTGATAAAATTTCTTTTTGTTTTTGCACACAAGAAGGGAACAATGAATTTTATTAAAGCTCGCATTTCAAAAGAATATATATATATATATATATATATATATATATAAAGCGCCACAATTTGGCTCCCCGGGCGGGAATTGAACTCACCTTTCTCACGTGATGGCCGGAGATACTTACCATTATATTACCCAAGAAACATTATATCTGACCAAGTTGATGCGACACAACTGGAGCCCGAACTCTGACTACTGGACTGTGTTAAGTTTTGTGTACAAGATTGACGTGACATAGTAAATTGACTCTTTATCACATCTTTTCCTGTTCTGTTTTTTCTCAAAGGTTTTTGTGCTGTTTTTTAATTAAATCGCGCTTCTATCAATGAATTACTCTTGCAGAACTCTACTATACTTGAATAATGGACTGAGATGACATACTTGTCAAGTATTGGCAATACTACATCTATATATATATATATATATATATATATATATATATATATAGAGAGAGAGAGAGAGAGAGAGAGAGAGAGGGCTAAAGACTCTAAGTAGGTACCTCCTGAAGTAAGTCAAATTGCAATATCTAAGTCGATAAAGGTCTTCAAATTGCATGTGTATACGAAATGCGTGGTGCAGTGGTTAGAATCACAAACTCCGAAGCAAATTTCCGAGGTTCGTATTCATGCCGTGGCACACTCAGCGCAGTTCTTGAAGAGCTGATCATAAGGATGAAAGCTGTCCGCTGGTGAATTGTCTCTGCTATCTATAGAAATATTGATATTATACTCACTATATACATCTGACTTAAACCAATATATATATATATATATATATATATATATATATATATATTATATATATATATATTATATATATATATAGACCAAACATCATTGTCTAGAAGTAAACACCAATTCCAGTTAATGTTCGTGACTGCATAGAAATTGTACAGCCGATATTTCCAGTCAAGTTCAATGTATGCGAGACTGCTAGAGGTGAGAGCCGCATATCTAAATTTGATTCTTATATATATACAATGCGGTTTGATCCTCGATAGTCAGTTTGCCGTCGTACTCTGATGATGATCATGGAAGGTCGAAACG
The DNA here is from genome assembly GCA_029291075.1 of Eudiplozoon nipponicum. Classification (NCBI taxonomy): domain Eukaryota; kingdom Metazoa; phylum Platyhelminthes; class Monogenea; order Mazocraeidea; family Diplozoidae; genus Eudiplozoon; species Eudiplozoon nipponicum. Next base: position 3,558 of record JAQBSW010014053.1, read on the forward strand.
CGCCAGTGCGTTGCGGCTGGCGGTAGTTTTGTTATGTTGTTCGACGACTGGTTAAATACAATGGGATTGGTGTTTATTTCAAGCACGCAAACTTGATTTCAAGAAATGTTACCACCACCCGCACAATCAATTATTTTTTTATTGTATTGTCTAGATTTCAATAATTACTGACTTTAAATGGAAAACATATCTATGTTTAATATACAATCCACATTGTATATGGAATTCAGTGGTTTCTAAATTTAAAATGTCTATAGTTAAAATGAATTTCGGTAAGCCATTTTCAGGTATTAGTTATACAAATTGAGTTAAGCTTTTCGTATAGAAATATAACTTTATCATGCAAATCAGTTGAAGAGATCGTTTTAAATTCGGTTAATTAGAGCTCGTCTGAAATATCTGGTAAAGTATATATCTATAAGTAAAGCAAAGAAAACATGTTTCATTATAGTTATACGCAATACAACAATAAAAGGCAAGAAGAAATCACATATGCAGAGGCACATCATTTATTACCTAATTCATGTGAAAATTTCTTTTCTCAAAACAAGCGGAAGAATTTTGTAACTTTTCACCAACAGTTTCACAAAGATCCGATAGCTGAAATTATACTGAGGTAAGGATTAGTCTGCTAATTACAAGGTTACCACATTTGCTTAAATCTGCTATTGTGAGTATTGTGCTGCGAATATATGTGATAAGTGGCCTAAGGATGGAACGGGAATTTTCGTTCCGAAACGTTGCGTGATAGAACCGCATTTCCATTGGGACGAATACAAACTCAGCTCGATCGAAGACAAAAAGGAAATGGAAATTGTGATCCATCAGATCCTTGTGAAACTATTGGTGCAAAGTTCCAACCCACCTACGCAAAACGCGGCATTAGAAAATATGAAGCTGGCACTCCGTAATCAAATTTCAAAAAATACTTGAATCTTCTAACTGATAGCTACTGTGATACGAATCTCCTTTTAGATTTTGCGAAGAAAGGCACATGATTATCCAATTGCTTAGTATATCATATGTAGAAAAAATTGTATTTTGATATTGCGGAGAAGTTATTAATTCCATGCGTTCTTTATCTAAAATACCCTTGGATTCGATTTTCCTTCGTTCATCCAGTCCTATATTCAAAGCAACCAAAGACGTTTTGTCCCCAAATGAACCTACAGTAATAAGTTTTCTGATTTCAGACTGCTCAACTGTTAGGCATGTGTGTAATACTCATTTTGTTGTAAACTAGATATACGTTTCATGCCAGGCACTACATTTATTAATTCATCAGGTGAATATATCAAATAGTGCATCGCCTATAAAATTAAATCACTGTATATAGTCAGTCGGTGGTTTGCAGACTTTTTTCTAGTTTAACATTATCGACTCTTTTTTGCTTCAATATATAGTTCGGCATAGCGTTTTGCAATCAAAGTAAGATATTAGCATTGGTTGCTCATTAAATGGAACTCCTAGAACCAGATTTGTTCTGCTCTAGGAACATTAAACATAAGACCATTCAGAGTGTAAGGATTTTGAGTTGTTCAGAACATAAATAAAGCTTATAAATATTAATAGGAACCGAAATGTTGCAAAAAAGCATATAAAAATTGCTCGCTTTCAAGATGTACTGAAATTGAACAATCAGTAACTGCATGGGTGGTGGTAGCAAGATTTTAAAACTAGTTTGGCATTTTAAGATAAACACAATCAAGCCGCACAATATAATACAAACTTCCTTCGTCATTGTCAGCGTACGATGGCGAACTCAACAGCAAGAATTCGTCTGCAATGCATATTAATGATTAGAAAAATTGGATATTACGCTCTTATTCCGCGTGGTCATGCACACAACGAACTTGACTGGAAATGTCGGCTTTAAAGTTTCCACGAAGTGACAATAATATCTCTGATGTTGTTGTTGTGACACGTCAATAAGTTTGACCGTATTTAATTTTCTCTGCTGTGCGACTAGGTGAATTCAATGCGATGCGTGTATATCTTAAACTCTCTAAAATTATTTAAGGAATTTTCATCTATTAGATATAATTCAGTTTATACAAACACAATTAATACAGAGTCTAATGACTACACCGCATTCCAAAAGAGAGAATTGTGTTACCTGTTGTGTACAAGCGTTTTGGGCCGACTTTTTAAGTGTCAGGAAGGACTGAAATTACGCTCTAAAATGCTATGCATTGGGAAAACTACTGTGGCACAAATTGTCTCGGAAATGCTTTGAAGACGCATTGCCATTGACAATCATTGGAGTTTAATTTATTTATGCCTTCAGACAAAAGCGTGTACAAGATTGCGCATAAATATGCGGCGACAATACACGATTACATATTTATTTCGAGTCCAAGGTGTAGAATTGACATTTAATGGTGACTGGCTTCTAAGATGAAAATCCGTGCACCACAGGGATAATTACTTTTTAACATGTTAACCTAGTGATATTATTGACGTGCTTAATAAAAGCGCTTTCTTCAAGACGCACAATGTCTACCTTTTAAATATATGTGTATTATATATATATATATATATATATATATATATATATATATATATATATATATATATATATATATATATATATGAGGCGAAAGCCATAGAAATAGTGCACAACATTTCCAGTCAAGAAAAACGTAACAAGGTGACTTGATGTAGACCTATTAACTTTTGCTTTCCATATACATTCAATGCGTGGTTTGATCCTTGGCTAGCTGCCTGTCGTACCTGATGATGATCGTGGAAGTTAGAAACGCGTCAGTACGTGTGACTGATGGCAGTTTTGTTACATTTTTCAACGACTGGTTAAATGCAATAGGATTACTGTTTATTTCAAGCTCGAAAACTTGATTTAACGAACGTTTGTGCTAGCTCTTCATAGCCAAGTCTATAAAAAGACAAACAAATAATTTACTTACAGATCGTGTTGTGTTGTCATACACTGCTCTAGCAATTGATGTGTACCCATCAAAGTCGGCAGGCTTCAGTGGTATAAGTGTTTTCTAAAAATTCAATAAAAAATGTTTTATTGGCAAGATACTAAAAGAACGGTTATGGAACCATTCTTTGAAGAGAAAAAAAATTATTTTACATATGATTAGTAGTAATAAAATTAATTTAAAATTCTGAACAATTTTATCATCGTCAGTAGTTATTTCTTTTAACATTGCCGACTTGAGCAATGAGGGTAAGTTTCTTTCTGACGAATTTAATTTTATTTATCAAAAGCATGGTAAATCTCCAACATCAAGAGAAAAGAACAAAATTTTATCAAATACAGAAAGTATTTCTAGATTTTTTAAATTTTAATTATTTTGAAAATATATGTCAATCAAAAAGACAATTTGAAATGGGGGAAATTTTGTAAAATGGAAACTTTACAATTCACAATCAAAGTCCGTACATGCTTTTATTTGCAAAAGTCGGGTTTTTATTCATTAGTCCACAGTTATTCTAAGATTGTTATTTTATTTATCTTTTTTCTTATTTCAGAAATATCTTAAAAGGCATGCCAGTTGAACAGACGTGTAAAGTATAAAAAATATACTGTTTTGTTTAAGAGGTTCGTAATTTTTTGGCCTAAAACAGGAAATGTCTATTGGCTCTTTTTCAGAATCGTTTGGGGAATCTTCCTTAGTATGTTTAACCTCGAGATTCACGTGTTTATTGGTAAAGTATGTAGGATATAATTATTAATGACCGTTTCCCTTTTATTTTCCAGAAGGCAAATGATCTACATTTTATAACAGGCACTGAATTTGAATTTCAAATATTTTTGTATTATTAAAGAAGAGAATTTTTTATGAATTGCAGGTGTAGAGAATGACGTGTGGTTATTACCAACGAACTTATATTTTAAAAATCAGTGGTTTTGCCAACAAATTGACATTTCGAAGAATATCATCTTCTTTCTTGGAAATGTGCGAATTAAATTTTTTTTATAGCTATTGGGTGTCTCGAATACATTATATATATTCTTGTTTAATAATTTATTTTGTTTTCTTAAAATAATTTATTCCAATGAACAGTCCTGCAACAATGCCCACAATAATCTACATTCGGTTTTTCCTCTATTTATTAAAAATAATTTTCGAATACAAAATTGTTAATTTATATTGATATATCAATTTACCTTCAGACTACTGATGCTTAATGTACTTTATATGGAACGTTTTGAATTATTGGCGATTTTTTAAAAGTGGAATAAAAATTAGTACTTAATTTATGACATAAACTAGTTAAATCACTCATTGCACAGCTCTATATTGAAATAATTAATTATCGATTCGGTGAAAATTCTAAATAATGGTTTTAAATTTGGAGAAATTTACCTCAAATATCAAAATGCTCATTCATAAAAATTTTATACATTGAACTGTTGAATTGTTAGAGATTTTCGTTTCGCTACTGTTAGTAGCATTATTAGATATTTACAAATAAAAAAGTTTAAATTCTGAGTTGCAACGACTTATTTCGGGGACACACACTCCAGTAACAGCCTCAAGTCAGATTGCTTCATACAGAACATTGTATGTGTCGCTAGTATGATGTTCTGTCTTAATGTGAATAATTTCTATTGAAGTTGACTAAATGTGTTGCCGTTGATGATTAGCATATAAGCTGGAAATGTATATAAGATTACACATTATTTTTATGCTGATTCGTTTAGACCATTACTATAATCAAGGTAGCTTCGAAGTCTGGTGCTCTAACAACTGAGCTACCCTGCCGCACTCAGTGGTTAGAGCCAAAACGTATAGTAGCTCGCTTCGAGCCAGAAAGGTTTACTAATGTCAGCATAAACAGAAGGAATTATCCCTGCAACAATTCCAACTGTGTGTAGATAGCGTAAGAATCATCTCGTGGACAAAAATCTACATCAATTCTTCTACCTATGAATGGAAAACTATTTCGGATTTCCATGTTTTCGGAATCGCTCTGGCAGGTTTACGTTATTTAGTCAATATAACTAAAATCAACTGTTAAAACATCAACAGTCGGCAGATAGCCGAGAAAATTGATTTGTACATTAATTGACTACAAACCAATGAATTGCGCGTGCGTGATTCCTTGTCTACGTTTCGAAATTACCCTTCATATTTATGTAATGTATCCTTTCCACGAAACCCAATTCGCTGCGCATTTCAGAATGAAACATATGGCGTACATGCTAGTTCTGATTAACCTGCTTTCAAATGAACAGTGTATTGCTAAATTTCCATTTATAATACATGAATTTGGCTAAACGTAAAAGTATACAAGTTCAAACAAACGTGTTTAACTTACTACGATTTTATTTTCCACCATCGGGCTTGGCTGTTCTGGTTCATCTTGAGTCTGAAATATAAACAAATTGATAGTTCCAATAATACCAGCAGTTTTATACTGTTTGTAGCGGAGAATTACTATAGATGCAATTGAATATCAGGTGTTTGAATACCTAGTAACAAATTTGTTAAAATATAAACAGAAGAAAAAAACAAAGAGAGCATGAACGGAAGTTATAATATCTTGCACATTCGCTTCGTGCTTACTGACGAAAATTGAAAATATTTCTGAACACCTGTGACTTCAGAATATACTTTCCGTTCATGCTGCCTAAGATTTATCCTTCTGGTCATATTTGAACTAATTTGTTACTAGGTGCCAAAAACCTAGTAGTTAATTTAATCCTGTAAGTTTATTTATAATGAAAAATTGCTATTATACAATATTTAACATTAAAAATAACCTCCGCCAGGTCGAATTGCTTATTGTATGTAAAACAGAATTGGGGATGTCTAGTTGAAACATAAGTTCGAAAGCGATGACGCGTATGATCTGCTTGAATTTGAGATATCCAGAAAATTATGATCTGATGTACAATTTAAAAGAGCATTCAATGATTGGCTTTATTGATGTAGAGAATGAGTTGCAAGGCTGAAGCAAATGCAAATTTTTTTCGAGCATAGACCGCGGCAGTATTAGCAGATACATGACGGATGTGCAAAAACATCAAACTCGGCTTACATGATGCAGATAATTTGCTAATTTATTGAATAAAAGACATGACGACATGTAGACGAGTAATAATAAAATAAAGTATAAGGCCGGAGTACAATTATATCTAGGTTGTCAGAAGAAATTGTGCCATTTACAGGTTCGGGATATATATAATATATAGAAAGCTGACGTTGTATGAAGTTAAATCTACAACTGTTGGCTTACACATTCTTATTGTAGATTGTACCCTCTAATTGCCCTACATTCATCACACAAATGTATAGTGGGTAAAGGGCATAATACCGGATCCTACTGATTTGTCGCCAGTAATGACGAAAAGAATGTGCACATGAGACTAATTATTCCGTGCATGCTGACTTTGGTTTTTCTTTCTAGTCATATAAGAACTAATTTGTTACTAGGTGCGCAACACCTTATACACAATTCAAAATTCAATCATAGGAATCCATCACGATTGAATGCATAAGCAGTTCAGATTCTGGAGAAAATTCCCCACTATTCTTTGGCAAATACATGTCGTATTTTATGCTTTAATGGAAGGCTTAAAGATAAAAATAATAAATTTCCATTAATTCATTTACTTATCTTAAATATAATAATGCAATTTTTTATTATATAATTCAAAATGTTAAAATTTCAATTATTTTGACAGATTCAAAAAGCCAAAAGTAAACTTCACATTTCCTCAAGACCTAGAAATTTCGCGCACTAAACTCGAAATTAAAATGATTATTTAATTCCATATCATATTTTAAAATATAATACCGTCATTTTAAGGGCGCTAAGTATTTAAATGTTTTTTTATTCGAACAAAAAGAACTATTAATTTTTCATTAATTAAATCGGTCGTTTTACCTGGTTCCGAAATCAAAACAATGTGCAATTCTGAATTTTTTAATAAATATATCGTTTGGGAAAGCGATATTTATGATAGTGTGATCTGTTTTTTATGTATGTTACCGTCTTACGTGCTAATGTGCAAGCAAAATTGGAAAAGCTACTTCAGAGCCTTTAGAATTTAAATATGCTAAGCGTGTACTTTCATATTGGAAATTCAGAAACACCTTCCATGTGGTCGAGACAAGATTTTGCTCTACTTTATCGATCGATTTATTCTATAAGTTAAATTTATATACTCATTCTGTTAGAACGAGGAAGCAGAATAGGAAACTAAAGCATTATTTCCGGTTTAATGCCCCAAATAGACTTATCGGTGCATCTGATCACCAAGAAGACGTACAGTAGGGAAATTTGATTCATTATATCATGAAGACGTGACTTTTTTTTAAAAAAATTGATTTGTACGTACATTACAATAGTTTTGTTTTATCGTTTTAAAATTGAATTTTTCTGATTATAGACAGACGTTGTTTTAGAAAATCGGAATTAGTTTGCACAGATGTGTTTAAACTGAATCGGCATGAATTACTTAATGTTTCAGCAGTAAATTATTAACGAAAATAATTAAAACTTGATAATGCAATAAAATTCATCTTTCGTCTACCATAATTTTAGTTAATTTGAAAGACAAAACGCAATGCAGCTGAGATGCATAATTTTAAAACTCATTTAATTCTTCAACATGTTGTGGAATGACATGTCAAAACTAAAATAAATTTCCCCGACTTCAAATTTCAGACTACAAATTTTAATTAAATTTTGTGCGCGACAGAATATTTCAAACTTTATTTCTCTTTGTTTCCCAAAAAAACCGGCTACATTCCAATCAATAATTTTGTTCGCTATATTTCGGATTTGTGTTTCATAAGCTTCTTCCATTGTCAAATCTCTCTCTCTCTTTGTTTCCGGCATGAAATTCGTGTGCTGAGTTCACCAATAAAAAGTAGTTTTTGAAGTGAAAGTAAGAATGTATGAAATTAAGAAATTGGCGGGCATATTGTAGCCTCTATGAAAAATGAAGAACAGGTTATGTTATAAGTTTATTTTCCTCTACTAACTTCGCATTTTCGTGTAGTGTTTCCATTAAAACTCAGCAACGAATTCAAATATACCGCCTGAAAATTAATCATAAAATCAATTTCTGTTATTCTAATTTTTTTATTGATTATGAAAAAATCTGTGTCTCTTTAAATCTTGCTTAACATTCGCATCAATGTCATTTGACTTTTGTGGCCATTTAACTTAATATACTTGTCTGCAGAATTAGCTGCATATTGAATTGCATAAATACAATGCAGTACAAGTTATTGTGCTGAAATAGCACGTATTTCAGCTCAATTCAATTTGTCCCACTTCTTGAATAGGCAGTAAGATATATAATGAGAGACTAAAATAGCCAATCATTTACATTTTATCATTGCGTCCGAGCGTGTCATTTCGCATGGCTATTCTTTCGATAAGGCCCTAATACGCGCCATTTGTATAGTTTAAAACTTGTCCAAATACGCTAAATGTGTCGGTTTAAATTCTAGCTCGTTTATTTTGAAGCCTATTCTGTCTATTCTTCTTTCAAACCTGGTTTCACGCCTTCTATTTACACTCTCTGGACATTTACGATAGTTCCATGCGTATCAATTAAAATTGTTTCGAAAGAAACGACTATTCAGCCTGAAATCTACCATACATGGGAAATGGGAATTTCTAGAACTAACATATTGCATCATAATCATGCAATTTTTTTGGAACTGATGATTTTTTTGCACAATATTCACATCTTTTACAATTTTTGTGGAAAATGTTACCTAACTATTGTTTCAGACTTCTTTATCGATCGACTATTTCAACGAACGTTGCAAATGCGTTCACCTCTGTCGTTGTTTTCAAACATTTGCTTTACATTTTTATTAAATTTTTTGGGGTGCCAGAAGCATGGTCTGCAATGCCGCGTTTTGCGTACGCGGGTTGTAGCTTTGCACCAAC
>JAQBSW010014054.1:0-12435 GCA_029291075.1 Eudiplozoon nipponicum
TGGGGTTGTTAGTCTTATAACAGATCAGACGGGCCCATTTGAAAAATTTGGAAGTAGTGTGTGTAAGGTGCAGGGAGAAGTCAAGGGATTTTGAAAAATGAATGCCAAGATGTTTGGTCGAATCTATTATTTCTATGTCGAGTGGGTAGTTGGCAACCGGGATAGAGCAGAATGGATCAGAGGAGATTTTCGTTAGGCAAGTTTTTGTGAGATTTAGTTTGAGGCCGATTCTGCTGAGCTGCGAATGAAGCAAGGATAGGAGCTCCGATATAAGGGTTAAGGAGAGGTTGGATGCTGTGGGGTTACTGAACACGATAACCATGTCATCCGCATATATGAACAGCTTCAAAAGGTTGTATGCAACCTGTATGTGCGCGAGAGTAAGGTTGAAGAGAATGGGACCAAGTACGGGCCCTGGGGAACACCGGATCGAATATGGGCTGGCCTCGAATGACTACTGCCGTTTTTTACTGTCGCATATCGGTTTCGTAGATAGTAACTGATAAGATTGAGAACGTTACTGCAAGTACCGCTTCTCAGTCAGGCGGATTTGATTGCTGAAAATGACAGCGAGTCAAAAGCCTTGGATATATCTAGGAAGAGGAGAGTGCACTGAAGCCCTTTAGAGAAGGAGGAGTAGTAATGATCGAGAACACTAACTAAGATGGTGGAAGAGGAGCGGCCAATCAAAAAGCCATGTTGATCATCGAGGAGATAGAAGTTTTATGAGACTTAATGAAGGGGTAGATTAGGTTGTATAAGATCCCGTCGAAGATTTTGGTGAAAGAAGGGACGATAGTAATGGGGCGGAGATCTTTAAATGATGAGATCGAAGAAATGGGGATAGGAGAGATCGTCGAATTAAGCCAGTCCGGGGGAAGATAGGTGGTTTCGAGACAATGATTAATAACATCGGCAATCAGAGAGAAGACGTTCCAGGCTAGAAGAGCGATCATGCTGACCGAGACACCATATTGATCAAATTGGTGTTTTGATTTGATGTCTTTAATTGCTTGGGCGACGGAAGCCGGAGAGACGAAGAACCAGCGTAGGTTCTCGGTGTCTCCGTTGTCTGACATCTTGACAGGCGGAGTGGGAGTGGAAAAGGAGTCGATAAGGTAAGTCAGATAATCGTTGGCGAAGCAGGAGTCGTCTGACTGAGAGAAGTTAATATACGAGGTTTTGGGCTTTTGCAGCAATTGGTGTTTGATGATAGCGAACTTTGCCCGGGGATTAGGAGCTGAGCGGATGCGTCTTTCGATGTGGAACGCTTGTTTGTGGATAGCCTGTTTAATGTGCCAATCGATGTGTCTCAGTGCGAGGGCGCGGGCAAGTGACGATGTGCGTAGACGAGAGTTGCGTGCGAGGTTGTCACGTGCCTTAAACAGAGCGTTCAACTTATTCGTCGAGTGTACGTTTTGAATAGAGGTGGCGGAGTTAAAGTGGGAGGATAGGATGTTATGGACTTCGGAAAAGCATGAGGAGAGATTGTTTGGGAGAAAGATGTCCCTCCAGTTAACGGCGTTACAGAGTCGGCGGAACTCTTCCCAGTTGGTGAATCGCCTGAATGATTGGGTGTCTTCTCTAGGGGTAAAGGATAAGAGAGGTATGAGGAAGGATACCTGACAGTGATGAAGATTAGAGAAGATCTCCCGAGAGTGAACATCAGTCACCTCGTTGTTGGAGAGTATACTATCCAGTTGGTTGTTCCCTCGGGTAGGAAAGTGCATGAATTGATGTAACAGGTTGTCCGCAAAGAGTCGAAGCAGTGGGTGACTTTCCGAAGCTAGATTATGCCAGTTAGCCATGGGGAGGTTGAGATCACCCGCAACGACGTACCGATCGGAGTGTAAAGAGAAAAAAGTAGATAGAAGTTGGGCCCCGCGAGTGTCGTCGATGAGTGAGAGTTTAGGGGGTCTGTAGACAACACAGGTGGATATGTTTTGGTTATGGATTTGTAGCTGAAACGAGAAAAATTCCAATCCTTGAGAGTTCGATGTCGACAAACGTTCGGGCATGAGAAGAAATCGGACATAAGCAGCTAGCCCGCCCCCACGACCGACAGTTCTGTCGCTACGAATGAACGTGTAACCGTGAATGAGGAAAAGGTCATCACAGTGGATGGAAGGGGACAGCCAAGTTTCAACAAGAAAGCATATGTCTATCTCGTTAGAGGATAGAAAAGCTCGTAGTTGATTGATTTTTGGCGTAAGTGACCTGCAATTGATGAGAATTGCTGAGAGTGCTCTGAGAGAGGGATGGTTAGATCGGGGAGGAGAAGCGTGCGGGGGATTTCCGCTGGCGGGCGGGCGAGATCTAGGACTGATGATGGTGACTGATTGCTCTTTGACGAGGATGGAGTGGTCAGAGTCGATCTGGATCTCTTTTCTCTCTCGTTTTTTGGGTGGGTGAGGTAATTGGAGGGTTTGAAAGCAAAAGAGAGGCGAAATATCTTGGCTCGAGGGGGCGCTCTGAAGCTGCGTTGATGGGGTGAGCAGGAACAGAGACTGATCAGGAGCTGAGACGCAACAGTCCTGGGTGGGGTCGATGATGGTTTCGGTACAGGGAGTTGAAGTTGATGGGGCTGGATCGAAATCCCGTTTGGCCTTAGGTGCATTACGTTTATTCTGTTTCTGGGCCATAGCATCCGTCTCTAAAGTAACTTGTCTTGGGGATGTGGACCTGCGGATGAACTTGCGGGAGAAGTTGCGTTATTTGGAGGCCCCGCGCGGCATGGTCGGCCGCGACGACGTGGTAAAGCTTGAGACGTTGTGGGCGGACTGGTTGCGGAGTATGGGCTAAAGGTTAAAGGAAGGCCTTCAAATCGGGAAGATATCAGCAGGGTTGGACTGGTGGAAGGGGCGTCGCCAAGGAATCCGCCGTGAAGTGAACGGCTTTCCTTTGGATTGCTTCAGCCCGGAAAGGCGTGATAAGCTGGAGGAGGGAGAGTGGTGTCCGCTTGATGTGTTTGGGCTTTCTCTAAAGTCCTCTGTAGTAGTGTGCAGTCTCGCTTAAATTTGACTTTTCCGGATGATAAAATGGGCGAGTGCAGTTTAAGGTGACGAAGCTCACCGTCAGACAGTCTTTTGTGCAAGGAGAGAATAAATGCATGACACTTTCCCGAAGATATCTCTTTAAGGTGGCTAAAGTTATCCTCTATTTGACTGATGAGATCTGAGGCCAGATCGTCCTTTGAGACGGGGGAGGGCGGAGACCATAAAAAGAGGTTTTTCTTGTTGTGATTTCGTAGGGCAACCTCCCTAGCTACACCATTCAAGCACGCATTAGCTTGACGTAATAAATGAGGCTGAACGGTGATGATTGAAAGGTTGCTTGTCAGTGCTCCAAATAGTCCTGTGACATCCGCCATTTGCTGCTGGAGGTCATTAATTTTGGAGATAGGTTTTTGAGTGAGGAATGGGGAGAAGGGGGCTGGCGATGAAATCTGGTTCATGGTGGAGTGAAATAGAAGAGCAGATATAGCGTAGATTACGATAGAAGAGAGGAAAAGAATGGGTATTGGTGAGAGAATAGAATAGAATAGAATATCTTTATTTTGATTCAAACCACACATGTTCCATCAAATAATAAAATTAGAAAATGTACAATATAAAAAAGGTAATGGGTATTAAAATGTCAATAACAAATGGAAAACTCGGGTGAGCTAGGAATAGATCATTGATAACTGAAGGCAAATTCAAAAAAATGAGTAAGTCAAATCCAGATGGCTTCTAGATATGAAATTGAAAAAGAGACGGGAAAATCGGTTGAGCTAGGAATAAATCCTTGATAAATGAAGGCAAATTCCATAGAAAAATGTGTGAGTAAGTTCCTGGTGGATCCTAGAGATGAAATCAGACAAGAAATCCAGAGAATCTAAAAATAAAAACAAAATGAAACCTGATATCCTTTAAAATTAGAGAAAATGTTGGAAACCACAAACACGCTCTCTCCGGTCGTTGCGTGTATGAACTTCGATGATAAATCTATAATTATTAATAAAATCAATTATTTTATAATTGCGATTAAATAAGAAGACCGTTTTTTCTTTATCATAATAATTGTATCAAAATTGATATGGCGTATGCAGTGATATTGCAGTTGGATTTTGAGATGCTGATAAATCATATATCATAGCTATTGAGATTTACTTAACCATATGAGACTAAATGGACATAGCTATGTGTTGTGATATTCTTTATATATTGTAAGTTTTCTAATATTATTATCTATTTGATTGAACATTTGTGGTCCGAAACCAAATTAAGATATTCTATTATATTCTATTCTAAGGATGAGTTCTTTTAAGGTTGTAGCAAAATCTTATTCTACTGAATCACAGCATGAAAACTATTTGTCGATACCAAATGATTTTGAAGAACCAGTGAATGTTGTACCGGGCGAGATGACGACGTCAGGGGCGAAGTATGCACAACCCGTTCTGGAAGAATACATCGTCAGCCGAAGAACTATGATTACGTCTATTATTAGACGCCTTTTTTGAGAAGGTTGTGTATGTAGAGGATGTTAAATCCTCCGCCTTATGTAAAATAACATTGATTGAAAAATTAAAACCACCATAGCTGATTGTAACGAACTTTATTTAAAAAGAATTTTTTTATTATTTTCCAGAACATTCTTTGTTTAAATACTTGATTTTAAAATTGTGCGCTGTTTGCAATTTTCGAATATCTCGCTCCTTGACTGGTATTGTAATTTTTTCAATAGTAAACGATTACATTTATATCAAATATATCCATCCACCAATTGTCTTTTGTTCTGATATAAAATAACATTGAAGAGGAGCCTTGGAACAGGTATATTTGATTTTATTGTTGGGTCACGTTCATACCATAACAGATTATTGCTGAAAGGAACAGCTTTCCAACTTTCACTTTCCGATTGCCAACAGTAAGTGTCGATTTAATTGTTATATCCTATACTCATAGATACCGATATTAAATTCGAGGACACAAATAGGTTAGTGCAGGACATAGCGGACTTGAACTCAAATGACGCAAGCAATAATATAAGCATATCAGACTCTAGTGTGAATTTTAAGACTTCCAGCGATCTTGCATCTATGGAGCTTACAGACACGAATATGTTAGGGGCCTCAACAAAATTTGGCGACCGCACCAGTCAAAGAATTTTAAGTCTACCACAGTATAAATCAGAAAAACATTCAAGTTGGGTAGGAGATTCCCAAATGATATTCAGTGCTTATAATATCGTGAACCCTATGGAGAAATTTGTTGCAGCATGGATGGCATTGCCTGAAAATTTCCGAAATGCCTTGGAAAATTTCAGAGACAGAACTGTAGAAGAAAAGCCGTACAATGCATTTGAGTTATTAATGGCTGAAATTCAACAGAGATATCAGCCTGGAAGATCAGCGCAAATGTGCGAATTATTACGCTTAGAAAAAATGGGGCGTCAACTACCGTCCGAATTTTATGAACGCCTTTGCACAAAAGCTTCCAGGTTGAATATATCTAGAGATGTAGTCAAATCCATTTTTACAGCTGAGCTACCAATTAGGCTCAGAACAACATTGGAAGTATTTGACATAATGAACATAGATTAGCCAACCAAACTCAGAGGGTTAGACGGCGTGTATAAACAGCAAGAACCACAAGTGCATGCTGTAATAGAAGATTCTGTAACGATGCAGCCAGTCAGGGCAGATACCAAAAACCACTTGACTATACATGAAACCTTGCGTTTCTTATGTAGAGAAGTTGCTAGCTTGCGTAGTGATATTGCACAACTTCAGAGTGAGGATAAGTATAATAGACGTCGAGGGAGTCACTCGCGACAACGCTTCGAAGGGCCACGCGGATGGTGTAAGGCACATTGCGAATACGGACGCAGTGCGAAGTGCCAAGGTGAGAATTGTACTTACCCGCGATTAGGTGGACCCAGTTGGAAAGTAAGCACAAAACTGGTTGAGAGAAAAGGACAAAACCCCCGCTAGTAGGAGCCGTAGGGGGGGTTCCATTGCAAAGGCTCCCAGATATGCCTTTAAAAGGCATACTCAAAGCTAAAGATGCGACTAGAGCAAATAGCACCGAGATACAAGGCAAGAGAGACCGATTCTCACTAAGCGGAGATCTGGAAAACATTGACGGATTGTCCAGCAACAAGTTCATTATTAAGGATGTACTATCTGGATTAGAATTTCTCATTGATACGGGTGCTGAGGTAAGCATAGTTAGGTCAGACATGATGAAAGCAGATTGCCCCACATTTGATTATCAACTATGGGCCGCGTACGGTAGTCCGATTATAGTAAATGGGATGAAATAAATATCGGTAACATTAGGCCAGAAATCTTCCTTCCGATGGAATTTTCTAGTAGCCGATGTCAAGGGCCATATCATTGGCATGGATTTCTTGACACATTTCAAGCTGACATTAGACCCCAAGGCTAGGACTATCGCAGAAGGCGTAGGGATAGCAACACCTACTGATTCTAACACGTCGGCAGTTAGAACAGTCCTCTTACCTCGTCCATCAGTCGCACATGACTTTGCCGATATAATCGAGAAGCACCTAGCTGTGTTTCAGCGTTTCAGTGCCAAAGGGATAGGTCTGAAGACAGGAGTAGAACACCAAATAGAATTGGTGGCTCCGTTGCCTTGTTCACCAAAGGCTCAACCATTGGCACAACACAAGCAACAAGTTGCTTTGTCCGAATTTCACCAATTGCGCGAAGAGGGGATTTGTAGAAGGTCAAATTCCAATTTTGCTTCCCCAATAGTGGTAGTTCCCAAACCTGAACCGGGTCAATGGAGGGTTTGTGGGAATTATCGTCTATTAAACTCAGTGACGAAGGGTGATTCTTATCCTCTCCCTAACCAGAGTACCTTTGCTCCGAGATATAATGGGATATGAGGTTTATTCAACTTTAGATCTCCAGAAAGCGTACTATCAGGTACCAATGGAAGAAAGTTCGATACCACTCACCGCAGTCAGATTTCCAGGAGGGGGATCGCATGAATTTCTTCGAATGCCTTTTGGTTTGAAAAATGCCAGTCAGACATTCCAGCGTTTGGCTGAAGAAATCCCTCAGAATTGTTCATTTGCGAGGGTGTATATAGACGACATAATAATTTTTAGTCGCTCCCGAGACGAACATCGTACGCATTTGGAAACGGTTTTGACCAGGCTGGAGCAATATGGATTAGTGGTCAAACCTAATAAGAGTAATATAGGTTGCTCTTCAGTTAAATACCTTGGTCATATACTCTCCAAAGACAGAATTAAACCTTTGGAAGATAAAGTCCAAGCTATTAAGGACGTAACGGAACCCCGAACTGTACGCCAGTTGCGAAGGTTCTTGGGTATGCTCAGCTATTATCGTCGATTCATTCCAGGTCTAGCCGGAATTCTTGGATCGTTAACAAGCCATCTCACTCGTGAAAAGAGCACGATCAAGAAGTCTTGGCCTATAAACTTGAGTCAAGAAGACCGAGAAAATTTCCAAAAGGCCAAGGATATGTTAAGTGACGTAACCACATTAGCACCGGTAGATTGGGAAAAACCTTTCGAACTAATCACAGATGCCTCAGATGTTGCATTAGGGGCAGTGTTACAGCAAAGAGAACAGGACGAAGTAAGACCGATTGGGTTTTATAGCCGTAAACTTAATGATCAAGAAAAACGTTATGATACGTTTGGCAAAGAGCTTCTAGCAGTGTATGCCGGAGTGCTACACTTCGAGCATTACTTAGACGGGCACAAGTTTAAGTTATTGACCAATCATAAGCCATTGATCAGCATACTTGGTAAAACAGCTAGGCTTAATTACTCTCGTAGAATAAATTCCCAAATAACACTGTTAGCAGAGTTCGATTTCACTGTGTCTCATATTGCTGGCAAAGAGAATGTGTTAGCTGATGCACATAGCCGACCGAATGAAGCTGATGTCGAGCTGATATTTCAAGGTCCATTGAAAAATTTAGATGAATCAATGCATGATTTTGTTAGTCAAATCGAGGAAGCGCAAGGATCGGATCCCTTTACATTAGTATTGTCCAAAAGACCTGGATATGTTCGTAAGCTCATAAGTGGCAAGTGGTTGTTATGCGAAACATCTAGAAGTCAATCACGACCATATGTGCCATTGGAGTTACGGGCCAAGATTATCCAAGTGTTACATGACATGGGTCATCTATCCGTTAATGCCACCATTCGATTAATCAACGACAGATATGTATGGCCGCATATGTCTAAAAACATACGGGTATGGGTAAGAGCCTGTGCCAAGTGTCAAACGTGTAAGGTGTGGAGACATACCAGAACCGAGATAAAGAACATTGGAATACCAATCGGATGGTTCAGACGAGTACACATAGACATTGTCGAGATGCCTGAAGTAAATGGAAACAAATACTTGCTGACAATGGAAGTTAGACTTAGTCGTCAATTTGAAGTGGCGATTTTAAAAGACATGACAGCGCAAGAAGTCTTGTTTGCGTTTCTACATAATTGATATCGCGTTATGGTGTTCCGGAAAAGGTCACTAGTGATCGCGGTAGTCAATTTATGTCAGAGCTTTTCGTAAGATTCCTCAACATCATGGGAACCACTATAATACATACTAGCGCGTATAACCCACGAGCGAATGGGATGGTAGAAAGGCTACATCGTGAACTGAAAGCCGCATTAAGGTGTACTGGTGGAACAAGCTGGATACACGATCTTCCTATAGTACTACTCGCCATGCGCAACAGATATAGGGCACAATTAGGAACTTCCATAGCAGAATTGGTTTATGGAGAACCATTAAGGTTGCCTGGAGATCTTCTAATAGAAACTCCAAGTAGTCTTGATTGGGCTTCTAGTTATGTAGATTGGTTTGTAGGAGCACTTAGAGACAAGATGTGTCGTTTGGCCCCAACCAAGAATAGAAAAGCTAAAACCAAATGCTATGTGTCCTCTGATTTAAAATCGGCTTCGCATGTGTATATAACTAATGAGAATAGGAAGAACTGCCTGACACCATTTTACAAAGGACCATACAAGGTCAAGAGGATGACTGACAAGAATGTCATCATAGAAATAAATGGCATTGAGGATTGTGTTACGTTGGATCGTTGTATTCCCCAGTTTATCTGGATTGACGGTATGACTGAATTAACAGATGCGTCGAATGACCGTTCCATGGGCGAATCTGATGTGTGCAATCCCATCATGCAGGCACATAATGAAATGCAGAACTCTGAAGAATCGTTGTCTAATATAGCAAAATCTTATTCTACTGAATCACAGCATGAAAACTATTTGTCGATACCAAATGATTTTGAAGAACCAGTGAATGTTGTACCAGGCGAGATGACGACGTCAGGGGCGAAGTATGCACAACCCGTTCTGGAAGAATATATCGTCAGCCGAAGAACTATGATTACGTCTATTATTAGACGCCTTCTTTGAGAAGGTTGTGTATGTAGAGGATGTTAAATCCTCCGCCTTATGTAAAATAACATTGATTGAAAAATTAAAACCACCATAGCTGATTGTAACGAACTTTATTTAAAAAGAATTTTTTTATTATTTTCCAGAACATTCTTTGTTTAAATACTTGATTTTAAAATTGTGCGCTGTTTGCAATTTTCGAATATCTCGCTCCTTGACTGGTATTGTAATTTTTTCAATAGTAAACGATTAAATTTATATCAAATATATCCATCCACCAATTGTCTTTTGTTCTGATATAAAATAACATTGAAGAGGAGCCTTGGAACAGGTATATTTGATTTTATTGTTGGGTCACGTTCATGCCACAACAGATTATTGCTGAAAGGAACAGCTTTCCAACTTTCACTTTCCGATTGCCAACAGTAAGTGTCGATTTAATTGTTATATCCTATACTCATAGATACCGATATTAAATTCGAGGACACAAATAGGTTAGTGCAGGACATAGCGGACTTGAACTCAAATGACGCAAGCAATAATATAAGCATATCAGACTCTAGTGTGAATTTTAAGACTTCCAGCGATCTTGCATCTATGGGGCTTACAGACACGAATATGTTAGGGGCCTCAGCAAGGTCACTTTAATTTCGACAATCCATGTTTAGCGTCCTATTTTGCCATAGTATGCGAGCATTAAATTCCTTTAAAATTTTGGAAATATTATGCTTATGTAACGACACAAATTAATGGCCGACATATTGCGTAAATTAAATTCAATTTTATTTACGTTGCACCAATGAGAAAAAAGCGAAACTTGCCGTTTAACTAATAGTGTGCAAGTAGGCGTGGCATGCTATTTAAGCACGGCAATTCACCATGCAAGTCAGAGTGTGGCAATTATATTCTACCTTACGTCACGCGTGTGCGTTCTGTCGGCTATCAATACCTACGCTGGTGATTTGATAGTTTCACCAACAACTAACTATATCCGTGACTCATCTTGTTGCGGTATACCGGAGAGACGAGCCAATTAAGTGCAGAACCTGCAGGACGCTATCCACATCGTGATTACAGCTCAACCACGGGAGCGACAACTCAACCAGAGTCCACCCAAGGCTCTAGAACATCTTCACTCTGATCAATTCAGGAGAACGCATTACCAGGCCTTCTTAAGGGCTCTTTATCAGTAAAAAATCTCTATTCAGAGCACCTTAACCGAGTTTGTAACGTCGTACTGCATTTACTTGAAGCCGGGGCGTTTCCACATATGTTGCGAATTAAAATTAACTATTGATATTGTAAACGCCCCGGCTTCAAGTAAATGCCGTACGACGTTACAAACTTGGTTAAGGTGCCCTGAATAAAGATTAGTTACTGATACGTGGGCCCTTAAGAGGGCCTGGTAATGCGTTCTCTTGAAGTCTTCAGAGTTGAAGATGTCCTAGAGCCTTGAGTGGACTCTGGTTGAGTAGTCGCTCCCGTGGTTGAGCTGTGATCGCGTTGTGGATGGTGTCCTGCAGGTCCTGCACTCAATTGGCTCGTCTCTCCGGTATCCCGCATCAAGATGAGTCACGGATGTAGTTAGTTGTTGGTGAAATAATCAAATCACCAGCGTAGGTATTGACAGCCGACAGAGCGCACACGTATTGACAGCCGACAGAACGCACACGCGTGAAGCAGGTAGAAGGCAAATGCCACAACTGACTTGCATGGTAAATTACCGTGCTTAAATAGCATGCAATATGTGTACTTGCATACTATTGGTTTAACGTGGTTAAACGTGGTTAAACGGCAATTTGCTTTTTTCTCATTGGTGCAACGTAAATAAATTGGAATTTAATTTACGCAATATGTCGGCGATTGATTTGTGTCGTTACAACACTTTCCTCTCTAAAAAAAAAATTCCTCTCTGCGAGGCTAGATAAGAAATGCATGACAGAGTTCGAACCAAGTTAAGCAAAAATATGATGAACCATAAGTGCTGGGTTTAAATATGCTTGTTGGTTGCTTCAACAATGATATGATGCCAGGTAACCACTAGGAATTGTTACACAAATTGTTAGCTCTAGTGGACGGTCATAGCACGTGAGGCAATATAGAGCAGTGTAAGTTTTTGGAGCCGCAGCGTGAAGATTTCGAGGTAAATCGCCTCTGAATTTGCCAGGTTTAAGTTAAAAACCCAAGCAGGTTGGATCGTTGTCAATGTGTTTGTATACGACCAAAGGAGCTAGAGTGCTCGACATTGTGGTCATGACATTCGTAGAGTGGTCTTTGTGAAATAGATAAAGTTGAGATATGCATTGAAAGTGGCCTGTACCATGATATGAAGCTGATCACTACTTAGTGTTGCTACACGAAAGCGTTAGCTCTAAGTAGCTGGTCATATCAAAATAGGCAGTGTAATGTCGTGTGAGAAATACATTATAATGTAAAATATATATACATTAAAATCAAAGGTAATTGCATAAAAATATGTACACGAACATTGCCTCAGAGATGGCATAATACCAAAGAACTGTTCAAAATGCTACACAATTGTTAGCTAAGAACAGCTGGTTATGCCACGTGAGACAAATACGAAAATTAACGTAAGGTTAAAAAAAATTTTATAGTTAAATGTTAATGTTTAAAAAAATTAATTACGCGTTATACAAAGCAGGTTGAGATTGTGGGCAGACGGAGCCTGAGACGTGTTTAGAAGGCTGAACGCTCTCAGGATCAGGTGGTTCGATAAACGGTTTTAACCTGTCTATGCTTACTGATGTCGGTGTAGCGCCTTGCATAATGATGAAGTATTTTGGTTGTCTGAGTAAAATCGGGTAAGGAACGCGATACTTGGGTTGTAGTGGTGCAACAGCATTATTGTTGCGAACGAGTACTCTTGCAGCTGTGGAGCTGTGGGTGAACGAAGACTGGACGAGGCGTGTGTCTCGGCTGCTGTTCGGACATGTTACCGAAATGAAGTCGAAGGCGGGTAGCTTTGTTTTGTGGGTCATCTTGTGCCGGTAGTAG
>JAQBSW010014055.1:0-12433 GCA_029291075.1 Eudiplozoon nipponicum
CTTGCTAAATCGGTATACCCTCTTTTGGAACATTTTTATTGAGAAAAATAAGTATATAGGAAATTGATATTGGTACAGATCATTCGCAACCAGTTTTCTATAAGCGAGGTTTTTTACTTAGGTTCCCACTTAATTCATGTTCCGCAGCCTCACGTTTTCTGACCATAGAAAATGCTTCATTAAATATTGGGCCCAATGATTTTTCTACCGATGTTACATTCATTACACCTTTTCCTGATTTTATTTCAATTGACTCTCTAATTAGTCTAGTTAATCTGTTGCGGTTGCATAACGCGATGCGTTTACATCCTTCCCAGTCTATTTCATGACCCGTTTCCTTCGAATGCCTAGCTAGGTCTGATCTTTGAATGTGTCCATATTTGCAGGCTGTCTTATGTTCACCTCTACGAACCTTTATAGGTCGCATGGTTTCGCCTATATACCTGAGATTACATTCTTTGCAAGGTATCGCATATACTCCTGATGTCTCGAGGGGTTCTACTCTTTCTTTTTGGTTAGGTAGTTTATTGCCTATAGTAAGCGATTGTCTTAAAACTGTTTTAATATTGTATTTAGCTGCTATTATTCTAATTTTCCTGCTCAATTTAGAATCAGGTAATACCATAATTTTGTGCTTATCCGGTTCCGTTTCCTTCTTTACTTTGTTTATTATATTATTGTTAAATCTCTGTAACATCTCATCTATTAATCTATCTATTATACTTGACGGATAGCTATTTAGTTTGAATATTTCTTTTAATCTCCTCATTTCCTTATCTCTATTTTCTATATCCACTATTCTAAGACTTCTTAATATCATGGATTTAAGAATGCCTATTTTCATTCCATATGGGTGATTTGATAAGAAATTAAGAAGTAGTCCTGAATAAGTCTCTTTTCTAAAAATATCTCTTTCCAATCTGGAACCATTCCGTTTTATTTTCACATCCAAAAAGGGTAATTCATCATTATTCTCTTTCTCCAATGTAAACTTTAATTCACCTAATTGGTTGGCTAATTCGAGGAATTTATTTAACTCATTATCCCCATGATTCCAAATTATAAACATATCATCCAGGAATCTTACATACAAGTTTGGCTTAAGAGGAGATTTTAACAACAGATTTTTTTCAAAATAGTGCATAAAAATATTAGCAACCGGGACTGATAGTGGTTGTCCCATAGGGACACCTTTAACTTGTTTATAAAATTCATTTCTGAACTTAAAGTAGGTGGAGGACATACAAATATTTAAAATTTCCATAATACTACTTAACATCATTTTACTACCTTCTATTATCTCTGGGAACTCTGTTAAACAACGCTTCACACTTTCTAATGCTGCTTGTACCGGGACATTAGTATACATCGATACAACGTCCAGGCTAGCCATTCTATCATTATCATTCAAGTTATATCTACTAATAATGTCAATAAAATGATATGTATTTTTTAAAGTATAATCTAAGAAATAAGTATATTTTCTAATTCTGTTGCATAGAAATTTCGACAATCTATACGTTGGTGAGTTTTGTACATTAACGATTAATCTAAGTGGATTCCCCTGTTTATGAATCTTCACTAGACCATAAACTCTCGGAGTGGCTGTGTCACGTTGTATTAATGAATTCCCAAGTCCTGGTTCTAATTCCTTCGACTCAATCATTCTATTAATTATAGTCTTAACTTGTCCATGTAACTTATCAGGTGGATCTTTATTTATTTTATTATAAACCTCGAAATTATTTAATTGTTCATACACTTTCAATTCATAATCTGACCGGTTCATAAGTACCGTTGCACCACCTTTATCTGCCTTGAGGCATATTACTTTATTGGATAATAATTCTGTTCTTAAGCGTTTTAGATCATAACTCTGCTTGCATGATGGTGCTGGAAAGTAGGCACCGAAACGTCGCCAGTAAACAAAGATGTGATAGAACCGCATTTACAGTTGAAGTAAAAACAAGTCAACCCGATCAAAGACAAAACAAAATTGGAAATTGTGAAAAATCGGATCTTAGTGTAGCTGCCCGTGTACAGCTATTACCCGCGTACGCAAAACGCGGCATTGATAACCTGAGTGCTGACACACCGCAAAATATTATCTTCAAGAATTAAACAGCTGTTGAAAAATCGTTAGGTCCGATTTGGAATACCGCATTAGCTAATGGCAGGAAAAGGCGATTGCATTAATTGGAAACTGAAGCTAGCTCCAGTAAAAGATTAAGAACATCGGATTAAGATTGATTAATGAGTGGAATTATTGTTGAAGTAATGAATAATTAATTATTAAGAATATAGTCTTTCTAAATTTCATCTCTAACTACTCGTTTGATTTTAAAACTTAAGACAAAACTTATTTATGTTTAATTCTGCAGTTAAATTTTTGATTTGAGCAGTCAGTCCTTGAATCAACGTTTCTAACCCATCATGGCGAAAGCTGCAAACAGTCAATGTTCGTGACTGTATAGAAATTGTGCAGCCGACATTTCCAGTGACATGCAATTTACGCAAGACTACTAGAGGTGAGAGCCGCATATCTGGGTTTCCTATCCATATATTTGCAATGCGGTTTGATCTCCGCTAGTCAGTTGGCCGTCGTACTCTGATGACGAGCATAGAAGGCCGAAACGCGTCAGTGTGCGCAATTGGCGGTAGTTTTGTCATGTTTTTCGACGACTGGGTTAGTACAATGGGATTGGTGTTTACTTCAAGCTCGCAAACTTGATTTAAAGAATTGTTACCACCACCGCGCAAACAATTATTGTTAAGGTGCATTACAAGCTAACACTGTTTTCTTATATCAGTTAATATGGAACAGGCTTGAAACCGGACTGGCAGCCAATTTATATCAAATTACCACCAGACTAAAAGTCAATAAATAATTCAAACTTAAAATTTTTGTTGAGTATGTTGCAAATATAACTGCAAAAATATTGTGCAACTACATAAATAAACGGAAATCCAGAATTTTATTTTGTAAAAATGGTGCTCAGTTTTTTTTATTTTCTACAAGGCTATAAATTTATCATATAAAGAAATATATTTTCAAGCTGTTACTCTTGTCATTCATCCACTTAGTTTTAAATCTATCTATTCATACACCAAAAAATATACTCCTAATTATGCATGTTTGTACATTTCTTCATATCAAATTATTTATATTCATTAACTTTTAAAGAACTTTTCTGATTATAATTCCGTGTGTTAGTCCTCACTACTTACTTATCAATAAATCTGCATTTCAGTCTTCCTATTTGTGTATCTCTATATCAATCATCCTATTCACAAACCAATTTATTTGTCTATATCTTTATTTAGATTAGTTTACGTATTTACCATTTAATCGATTTTTTCATCAAAATACCCATCTATACATCCGCCTTTCGTTACCATTTTTAATTTATCAAAACTTCTACCTATATATATGGGCATACAGCTTTCACCACATTCTACAAACTTCCCATATGTAAATCTACCTATCTGTCTATCTGTTTACATATCTACCTGTCGAAATATAAAAAACGTCTTTTCTGCTATACATTAAGCCTTTGAACTATTCATTTAGAGATTAAAATTTAAAAAAAACATATTTATGAATTTCCGTTGATTTTTAATGTATCTGTAAATAATTGTATTTTGCTACGTTACTTCTAAACGCGTAAATATTAATTTTTATTAACGTTTTAATCTATCCTAAGGTCTAGTTTTATAGTATCCAACCACTTTTTTAATCAGAATTTTCTCTTATCAATTGTTGTTCACAATAATTAAGCAATAAACATACTAAATTTTTAAAAAGACAACAAATTATTTTTGTTTCCACTTAGACTTTTTTGTTCAATTATATATTGGTGAAACTATTTAAACAAACCTGTCCCGGACTGCGGTTGGTCTGCTTGTGTGGCGCTATCAGCCCACTTTTATCAAGAGTAGCGCCGACTCCACTGTTCATTTCTTTGTTCTTTGACGTATTCCAGTTAGTGCTATCCGAAACAGCTGCTATATCTACTGAACTAGATGACTGACTGGCTGTCAGGTTTCCGAGCCCATCCTGTTGACTCGAATCAGGATCCCAAGGCAACCGGGATTTTCCACGTGAACGACTGGCACTTGGCTTACGCCGGCCTAAGTTAAATGTTTTCCAGAATCATAATTAACAAAGTGCATATAAAAACAATATTACACGCGCACACTAATGTGAATACAGAAAAACTATTGACAAATTTTAGAAGATAAGAATAACAACAGAATCAAAGCTTATTTTTTAATTTGAATTTGATGTGTAAAATGTGCGATTTGCCCGTGTTTATTCAGTTAGCCTTCTGGCCCCAATAGTGAGCCTGAAAGGTTTTAAGGCATCAAGACTTGCGACAAATAAAAAAACTGTTTTTACAATCAAGGTTGCGGTTTTGATAAAAGCACCTGACCCATTAAATTACTTACATATGTCAGTACAAACTAAGAATTGTATAGTGTAGAAAAGGCAATTTATCCAGAAAACCGGTCTCGTCCCTATTGGGAACTCATCATGTACTGGCCAAAATATGCCGCAGACAAGGCTCGAACCTGGGCACATCTGGTACGGAATTTACTGCTCTAACCACTGATTCACCGTGCCGCAAACTACACTACACACAATTTTCAGTTATATACTAACTAATGTAACTTGGTTAGTCTATTTTTCCTTTAGGTGGAGCTCATATGTCATCCATTTAGACACAAAGTTCCAACTAACCAACAACAATCTGTCATTACTGAACAGACATCACACTACATGGGGAAGTGGTATTGAAATGAACATTTACATAATTAAACGACCATTGGTTACGCGGACGGTGATAACAATTAATAAAATAAAGTTTGCGGTCTTGGTACAAGCGCCTGGCCCATTAAAGTATGTCAGTATAAACTAAGAATTATATAGTGTTTCTAATTAGGACGAAATCGGTCTACTGTATGAATTGCTTTTTCTACACATAACAATGCTTAGTTTATTCTGACATATTTACGCAATTTAATGCGTCAGGTGCGTATATTAGGACCGCAAACTTGATTACAATAATTTTTATCACTGCCCGCACAACCAATGTTCGTTTAATTATATAAATATTCATTTCATTACCACTTCGCCATGTAGTGCGGTGTCCGTTCAGTAATGACAGATTGGGGATGGTTAGTTGGAACTTTGGGTCTAAATGGATGCCATATGAGCTCCACCTAAAGGAAAAATAGACTAACCAAGTTGCATTAGTTAGTATATAACTGAAAATTGTGTGCAGTGTAGTGTGCGGCGGGATGGCTCAGTGGTTAGAGCACCAAATTCCGAAGCAGACGTGCCCAGGTTCGTAGTCCTGTCCGCGGCAGATTCTGGCCAGTACATGATGAGTTCCCAATAAGGACGAAACCGGTCTACTGGATGAATTGCCTTTTCTGCACTGTACAATTCTTAGTTTATACTGACAAATGTAAGTACTTAATGAGTCAGGTGTTTATATCAAGTTCGCAACACAATGCACGTATTAACTTATATATCATTTAATAATAAATTTAGAATGACACAGTAGCGCTTTCGTTCCTCCACATCAACTGATTTACTGGTGTCATGAAACAATAGTGAAATAAAATATTGATTCAACACCAGTTTCCCTTTGCTACGGAGAAGAAGTGGCTTTAATTGGTTGTGTGTTTTCGTCACAATTGGTGACCTTCCTTGCAAGTACTAAAGAATTGGTACAGAAGAAGTCCATAAGATCTAGTAGATAAACATACATTTGTATGAAATATCGATGGCTCAGCCAGGATATTCAGTCTTCTAGTTTAGATTATGACGCAATGCTTCTGGCAAAATAATTTGTGTTGCCTTCAGCAAACCGTTATTTAGCCAATAACTATGAAGTTTAACGAAAATGTCATTAGATATTGCTTTTAGATGACGCCTGATATTTTGTTTTTTAGCTCTATTCGTATAGAAGGGCTACGTAGCATGAGTCCACGAACTATATATTCATTGCTGAACTAGCTAATTCCCTGTGATATAGGCTAAAAGTTTATTTAAATCAAGGCTGCTATCTTGAGTTTAGCAACTGCCACATTATGTACGTACATATTTCAGTATAAACTAAGATTTTATACTGTGTGAAAGGCAGTACATTATTATAATCAAGGTTGCGGTCTTGATATAATCACCTGACGTATTAATTACTTATCTACGTCAGTATATATGATTGTTCAGGTGCTTATATCAAGAACGTAATCTTCATTATAATAATTGTTATCCCCGTCCGCACAACCAATGTTTAATTAGGCAAAACATCAGCATGTATTTTAAACTTGTGATGATAGGTGAACTGAAGAAGATATCCGCCCAAAGATGTTGCAATATATTGGAAAAAACATATTCTTCATTGATCGATCTCATGATTACCACACCTCTTCTTTAAATCAAGTTTGCGAGCTTAAAGTAAACACCAATTCCATTGTATTTAACCAGTCGTCGAATAACATAAACAAACTACCGCCAGCCGTATCGCACTGACGCGTTTCGACCTTCCATGATCATCATCATAGTACGAAGGCAAACTGACTATCGAGGATCAAACCGCATTGAATATATATGGAAATCAAAGTTAGATAGGCGGCTCTCAACTCTCGCAGTCTTGACTGGAAATGTCGGCTGCACAATTTCTATGCAGTCACGAAAATTAACTGATTGAAGCTTTCGCCACATACATATATGGGCAATACAATTTAACAATAATTGATTGCGCGTGTGTTGGTAACAATTTTTTTAAATCAAGTTTGCTAGAGAGCCGCATATCTAACTTTGATTTCCATATATATTCAATGCGGTTTGATCCTCCATAGTCAGTTTGCCGTCGTATTCTGATGATGATCAAGGAAGTTCGAAACGCGTCAGTGCGTTGCGGCTGGCGGTAGTTTTGTTATGTTGATCGACGACTAGTTAAATAAAACGGGATTGGTGTTTACTTCAAGCTCGCAAACTTGATTAAAAAATTGTTACCTTCACCCGCGCACACAATTATGTTAAATTGCATTGCCTATATATGTATATGTGGCGAAAGCTACAATCAGTTTATGTTCGTGACTGCATAGAAATTGTGCAGCCGACGTTTCCAGTCAAGTTCAATGTATGCGAGACTGCTATATGTGAGAGCCGCATATCTAAATTTGATTTCCATATATAT
The DNA here is from genome assembly GCA_029291075.1 of Eudiplozoon nipponicum. Classification (NCBI taxonomy): domain Eukaryota; kingdom Metazoa; phylum Platyhelminthes; class Monogenea; order Mazocraeidea; family Diplozoidae; genus Eudiplozoon; species Eudiplozoon nipponicum. Next base: position 7,212 of record JAQBSW010014055.1, read on the forward strand.
TCAATACGGTTTTATCCTCGATATTCAGTTTGCCGTCGTACTCTGATGATGATCATGGAAGGTCGAAACGCGTCAATGCGCTGCGGCTGGCGGTAGTTTTATTATGTTGTTAGACAAATGGTTATATACAATGGGATTGGTGTTTATTTTAATCTCCCAAACTTGATTTAAAGAGGTGTGGTAATTATGAGATCGATCAATGAAGAATATGTTTTTGATGTATATTTGATTGTAAAGAACTTTCATATATACATGTACGTAATAGATGCTGCATCCTATATAGAGTATTTTTTTATTAGATATGCATTGCTTAATAAATCATTGCACATTTTATAGATATTCGCATCGAAGAATATATAACTATCATATGTACACACACACACACACACACATATATATATATATATATACATATAAATATATATATATATATATATATATATATATATATATATATATATATATATATATATCATTGAATGATGCTACGATTAACTGGAATTGTGATAACTGCTGTTGATCAATTCCAAAGTTTATGGAATTGATTGAGTAACAAGTGTTCAGAATTGATTGTAACTCATAATTTTGGTGAAGTTTAGCTTATTTCGAAGACCATTGTGTTTGTATGTTTTACAGATTTGGTACCTGAAAACCATTGTAATGGTACCCTTAACACGCTTGGCATATATTGTATACTGAGAGTGGGCTGTAAAGTCGCTTTGCCGAAGACTATAGGAAATTAACTCAACTACTGCTTGACTACACATACTAAACACCTCTTACAAAATATATAGTGGGTTTATTGCCTATTACCGTCCCCAACTGATGAATTACCAGTAAGCAAGGAAAGCCGGTGTTCGTGTGATTATACCCTTCGTTCATGCTGACTATGGAATATAGTTCCACTCCTATTTGAATTATTTTTAATAGGTACACTGTTGCTAATACACAATTACATATATATTAGTTTCTCGTACCAAACAATATATAACTACTATGTCTGTAGGGTGCTTTTTAAAACCGGGATTATACTCTCATTTCTAGTATGCTTGCAAACGTTGGGTTTGACCGGAAAGTCTGTTCCTAATTTTTTGCGTAGTTACGGTCGATACTTAGTTTTGAAACTTTTCTTGAATTTATGGATTTGCTGAAGTAACTAGTGTACATAAGTAGTTGTAATTCTCAATTTTCGTGAAATTTGGCATATCTTGAAAACCATAGTGTTGGTACCAGGTACCGACTCGGCAATCTTAGTGATGATCCACTTTACAAGCTCGGTATATAGTACAAACTGACAGTCGGATTTGAAGTCGCATTGCCAAAGACATTATTGGAAGTTAACTCAATTGATGTTTGAGTATACTATAATACCGTCTCTTACAAAATATATAGTGAGTATACGGCGCAGTAACCTCTCCTATTACCTGATCTGCGTTTTGACTAACTCAGCTTTCATTGTTCCAGCACTTTTCTTTTTCTAAGATATTTCGGCTAAACTTATCGATAGCCTTCATCAGTCAGCTTTTTCCTCACAAGTTTAACAAATGAAACTAATGAAGCAAGCCTTTTGACACTTGCCGCACGAGTTGTTGTTCCACCAGTGTATATTTATTATACCATTTAACGGCGTTGCAGCTATAACTCCATGCTAAATGTTTCTTGAATGAAGATTGTTTTTGCGAACCTGGATTAATTGAAATTACCTGATCTGCGTTTTGACTAACGCAGCTTTCATTGTTCCAGTAGTTTTCTTTTTCATTTGTTAAACTTGTGAAGAAAAAGCTGACTGATGAAGGCTATCGATAAGTTTAGCCGAAATATCTTCGGAAAAGAAAACTACTGGAACAATGAAAGCTGCGTTAGTCAAAACGAAGATCAGGTAATTTCAATAAATCCAGGTTCGCAGAAACAATCTTCATTCAACCTCTCCTACTGATGAATCGTCAGTAAGCATGTAACGCATGTTTGCATGTTATTGTAAATTTCGTTCATGCTGACTTCGGTATATGCTTCTAATTCTATTTAAACTATTTTATCTATTAGGTATGCTGTTAATAATACATATTAATTGTCGGAATCGAATGAGTTATAAACTTATCCAGATTTTAAACTAATTGAGTAGGCATCTTGTATGAACTAACTATGCGACTTTTGTGGACGAGCGATAGAATATAAAGAGGGAAAGATAATATTTGGTATATGGCCACTGCGTCTACCTTTCCAGTTAGAAGACAATTCTAGAATAATACACTCCATTGTGTTACACTTCTAATCTGACAAATGTCTAATGGATACAATCGTCAATTGACAATTTTTTGTTTTTTTTGTATGAAAAACGGAATTCCCAGAAGAACCGCACTTAAAATCAAATAAAATTTTGTGCACTGGTTTGGAACACATGCACAAATAATAAGTACACTTGGTGCGCTATTGATGTTTAGTGGCTTATCTAACAGTGTTTCCCAGAAGTCAGTGAACAATTGAGGAAATGTTTCTTTAAATGTGCTTTTATTAAAAAATTCAGTTGAACAATTTCATACTTTGTAGACAGATCATTTTCGTAAGTGTACGTGTGTACCTCAAGTAATCTATAGTTCGAGTTAGTGATGCCCGTTTTTCTTCTTGTAATGAACAACAGTGTATTACAAAAGCTATGCCATCATTAATCTTCAGCAAGTAAGATATTCATCTACATTTCAAATTCTTGTCTGTTTATATTATACATATTACTGACCAATCATTATCATTATCATCATCATTACCACTAATAATATCATATGCATAAATCAACCTAATAATTGTATTTCGATTCCAAATTGAATCCCAGATTAACGATAGCAGTTGATTTTAACACAATTCTAAAAAAAACGTCACTAAATTATCATCATCATTATAACTCCTATCGAAATTTTTCTTTTATTTCCATCATCATCATCATCATCATCATCATCATCATCACACGCATTTCCATCTTATTCTTCGTCATTATCATAACTCTTAATATTAAAAATAACTTCAGCAATATCATCGTCACGATCTTTATTTGGTTCGAAGTTAAATATTTTTTATCATCACGACAAAGAAAAATTTTATAAAAATCATTGTTCAAATTTCATCTTCCATGATCAATAGCTTTATTGAAAGAAATTAATTATAATCATCTCCATCATTATCACCATCCGCTATTACAACATCTTCTCTTCCGGCGCTGTTATTTTCATACTTTTAGCCTTACCTGGAGCTTCTAAAACACAAGCTAGTTGTTATCAGTCCAGCCATCATCATTATAATCGTAACCATGGGCTTCATCATATTCATCATCATTATTATAATTAGTAGTATAATGCAGCATTTCTCGGTAGTAAATCTACACCCTATGAGTGTTATCGTTAGTGCAGTTTAAATTCGATGGCCTAGTTTCAAATGTCATCACCAAAACGATTAGCCCACCTCATCAATGAATCCAGACGCAACAACAACAGTACAATGTAAAAGGCAAATGTGAGTGTACGAATTCGATGTCTCTAAAACACCAAATTACGCGCACACATACGCATTCTGGTGCACGCAATCAACCTGTTGATAAGCCGGTCAACCGTGCATGGATTTGCTTTGTAAGTAAATTATTGTTTAAAGTGGTACGTGCGCTGATAATTGGCCTACCAAGCCAACCGAAATATTGTAGCCACTATTCTTCGTATTCCTACCTGAAATTAATTCCGTCTTAGCATAAAATCCATTTAATAAGCTACGACTAGTACTTATTGGACGAATTCACCGTTAATAGGCATGATTCACTTTGATGTACAAAAAATTGTTCTCATGAATATGGAAGCCATCCATGTGCTAGATGTAACATAGTTTTCAATTTCAGCCATGGATAATAGATAATTAGCGTAACAATATACCTTAGAACGATTTAAATTTACATCTCAGTAAAGGGTTTAGATAAATTTGAAACAATCAGTAACACAGCGCATGCAAATTTATAATAATCAAACGACGTTTTGATTATGAGCAACTGCTATGTATGCGTAAAAAGAGATAGCATAAGGTAAGTGGTAATATATCAACTCCTGTTGAATCTCCGCGATTTGCTTTTTCGGGTTGTCGCTTTTCACTATCATTCGATTGAATCTGATTTCCATGTACACATCTATTTCGTTTTCGATCAGGCTGGATGCCTATTTGTCCCTTTCTTCCGAAGGCTTCAACATCGGTCATACTAACCACGAGAAATATTAACACTTTTAGAATCCGGAAATTGGTGCGGAAGGATGACTTAGTGTTTGGTAAAACAGATTCCGAAGCAGAAGTGCTCGGGTTCGAGCCCTGTCCGCTTGTGAAAATAATTTAATTATGTTTTATCATTAACCGCGCCACTATTTATTTATTATTAATTAAGTGTAGTGAGATCTACTAAAAGGTTGTTCGTGATTGCATAGAAATTGTGCAGCAGACATTCAAATCAAGTGTTATTTATGCAAGCATACTACAAGTATGAGACGCATGACTGACTTTCCATAAATTGTACATGTATGAAAAGTGGATTTTCGATAGGCAATTTATTGTTGTACTTTGATGTTGGCTGTGGAAAGTCGAAACATATTTTTACTTGCGACTGACTTTATTTTTCGCAATTTTGTTTCACTGGTTTTATGAACTGAGATATCTGCTTATCTCCAATTCGCAAATTTGATTTACAGTCGTGTTAACACCACACGCGTAGCCACTCATTGTGGTGGAGTTTCAAATAGTTATGTTTGTGATCGCATGGAAATTGTGCAGAACACATTCCTGTGAAGTAAAATGTATGCAAGTCTACTAGAGGTGAGAGCCAATTTTTAAAAAAATTTTCTTACCCTTATTATATTTTAAAAGTTGGTTCGCGTAAGGCAGCTTGCTTTTGGGCTGATATGATAAGCATGGAAGGTCAAAATGCATCAGTAAGTCCGACTGAAGTTTGTTTACATTAAAAATTTGGAAAAGATCCCATTGATCCCCATTTCCAAATAAGTATCAAGTTCACATTCATGGTGGCTGGATACCGATTGGTTCATTTTATCTGAATGCTTCAACAATGTTAATGCTAACCACTGGAAATTAGGTACGATCTAATCTTCGTTGATTAGATCGTATCTCATCGTACCACACAACCCTTCAAAACATATCTGAAGCATATTATAAACAAGGCTGTGGTCTTGATATAAGCACCTGACCCA